>JASANP010001060.1:0-74167 GCA_030849625.1 Wallacemonas sp. TrypX
CCCATGCTAATGCCGTCACCGAACCTGAATGACAGGATCCACGAGAAGCCGGCGGACTTCTACGACAAGCTCTATAGACGGCCACTTCTGCTGCACTTCCCTGGCTTGGGCAAACAGTACAGAATGAATCGATTGTATCCGCGCACTTCTGTACTCTTCCCTGGTCTGGTGGACCCGGAGGTTGCTGCGACGATTCGAAATATACTGGAAAACACACTTCTTGAACTGCACACGTCGAAGGGCCGAATCTTCAGGCGGTACTACGACGTGTGCACCAGCCCACGATGAAAGCCCTCTGAACGGCATCTCGCGAGCCAGCTGCTCAACTTCTGTCTTTGCGTTGTCTGTGGCCCTCACATGGGTCCCCTCGCTACGGCATGTGTTATGTGTGTGTGTGTGCCTGCTAGCCGGTGCCACCACTTCCAGTAAGGCCATGTCGTAGACCACACCGCTTTTTCGTTTTGTTTTCTCACTGACAACTTCTCTTCACGTTCAACACCACACTCATCGAACTTTTTGCTTCTTGCTTAATGCTTGCATTTATCAGCCGTGGTGCCGTTGCTGTGATCGCTGCCTTCACCACCTCGTATGAGAAATTTTTGTTTACTGCTAGGCGATAACTGTTGCTTGTGATGGATGTGCAAAAAAAAAAAGTTAGATTTGCTTCCTTTGTCAACGCAAAGCGTCTCGGTGTCGTGTGCTTCGACACGGACTGGGAAGCGACGCGTGTCAGAAAGGTACGGGGCTCGTAGGCTGTCCTTTTTGTTTCCTCAGTCTGTGCTGGTGCACCACTAAGTTGGCTGCCCCGCAGTTGTTTTTGTTGAGTGTGTGTGTGCGTGTCCGTTGACACTTCGTGACCGCACCCTTTCACGGCACCCTGACACCGTGTCGGATGCCACAACACGCAGACTGACGAGTTGTGGGGTCACGGTGGCGGTGGCGGTGTCACGACTGACCTTTCCACTCGCTACCTGTCTCTCTCTCCAAAGCACCACCTACACGCCTTGTCCCATCTGGAGCCAGCCCCAGTAGTAGGTGGGAGCTTCTTTGTCTCGTTCATCACCTACCGTTGCGTGCACGGCCTGCCTTTTTCCTCGCAACGTATCTCCCCCTCCCCCCTCCCCCACGCACGCTTCGAGGCCGCCCATGTCCATGTCCACACTGTCGCCGGCACTTTCGCCGGCCACACTGTCGTATTCCTCTCAGTGCCAACAGGTGCTGCTACGGGATGACTCGCTGCCCTCGGGCGGCCTAGTCCCCAGACGGCCGTGCCCGCGGTTTACGAACAAACTGTTCGCACCACAACCTGCGGTAGACGATCCGGATTCCATGTGCGCGCTCGTGGACAACTGCTGTCCCTCTTTCTTGATGCCGGCCACGTCGGGCACACGTAGACGCCACGCCGGCAGACCCAGCGTGACTGCTAAGCACAACGGGGTGTTTGAGCCCCCACGAGCTCGTGTCGCCGTTCCGCCCAACAGTCGCTCATCAGCACCTGGTCAAGATGGGACCTCTTCCTCTAGTGTGGCTGAGCTTTCCCGGCGGCTTGGGGAGGCGGAGTATCTCGTGGCGACGGGGGGGACGCACCCGCACACCCAGCCGACGCGACCAGCTGGGCGTGCATCCGCTGCCGACGGACGCAGGGGTGCGGCGGCGGTGGACAAGGCTGACTCTGCGGCGGCAGCGCCTGCCGCGGGACGGGGCGTCACTGCGACTAACGCGGCTCGGCACCGCGCTCGTGCACTAGCGGCGGAGAGGACCCTCTCTTGGGTGAAGGAGCAAGAAACGTCCTGCCAACTGGCTTCGCCTTCGCGACCATTGTCTGCCTCGCCTACCAGCCATCGACAGGGGTCACGCACGCCAATGGCACTGCTTCTGCGCAACCGGTTCGTGCCGCCGGTCACACCGACTCTGCCATACTTTTCACTGCGCGGCCGTCCTGCTTCTGCGTCGGCCGCCTCTGGCCCGGTGTCGTTGCGTGGATTGACGCCCACCGCTTCCGATCTACGGCCTTGTACACCCGCCTTCCTGACTGACGAGCTACACAGCGTCAGCGGAGTCCGACCGACCTCTGCCCCAACTCCGCAGGAGGACCCACTACGTGTACCATTGGCCGCACAACAGGACTGCTCCACGTGGCTCGACTCTGTGTTGCGCCAGCCGATCCAAAGCTACAAGGTCGTGCAAACAATCGCCGAGCCTGCCGCGCCGCCGCCACGGTTCACTGGCCAAGGAGAGCCCGCCTCGGTCGCTCGGCAGCACCTTGTGTACGCACAACAACGCTTTGAACACGAACGCGTCTTCAAGCAAAATGAGCTGCAGCTCTTTCTAGAGTACCGCAGTCGCTGCCGCAGTGTGGTGGCGTATAAAATGGCAGAAGGAGGAACCACAGTCCGTACCCGGCAGTTGGCCGGGGATGCCCAGGATCGTGACGACGGTGAGCTTCTCGACACGAAGGTTGCGGCGGCAGTACGGGACGCCCTGGTACCACAGTTTCAACAGGAGCAAGACCACCGCACGGCAGACCGTGCCCAACACGGCGAGCCGTCCTTGCGCAGCGTTTGGACGGAAAAAGCGTCCGACATGGCGTTGTCGGCACACAAATTGCGCGTGTGCGATGCCCTCCGCGCCTTTCAGGTCGACTTCCCTGCGGCCGCTCTGTCAATTGAGGCAATGGAGCAACTACGCGCAGACATTGTAGAGCGCATCCTTCGTCCTTCCAAGAAGCACAGGGACAGACTGATGACAACATCGGATCTGTCACGTTTCTTGACTTCGCGCTGTGGGGTATCGGCATCCCGCCTTCAGGACAGGAGCACTGTCACCGCGGAGGACATGGCGGACGCGATGCCTTCGCAAGCCGAGGCTGCTTTTGTTCGCCACGCTTTCCGTGTACTTCAACAAGCGCCATCACTCTCTTGAGTGGGGCGAATTGTCTGCTGCGCGCTTCTCCGAAGCCACTCTCTTTGTTGCCAAAGTGGACCTGTCACGTTGCTCTTTATACGTTCTCACCGGCCGCCTAGTTGTACATATCCTTTTCGTCTCTAGACAGCCGCCGTGCTTGTATCACACCATTGCTTTCTTTTTTTTCTCGGAAGCTGCAGGCCGACGTAGAGGAGGGGAAGGAGGGGGGGGGGACGTGCCCCCTTTACGGTACTTGACGCGCCTCACAACGACTTGTCACAGAGGTCTAGGAAAGCTGCCTTCCTTTCCCTCCTTACCAGCTCCAGTTTCCTCCGGCACCTCACTTATGTGCTATTTCCACCACAAAGACACCGATGTACACACATAGACACAGCGACAGACCCCGCTTTCTTATTCCTTGTGTCTTTCTTTCTGTTTTCGACCTTCTCAACAGTGGCATCGCGAACTGATGCGTCACTTCCCACTTGGTCGTGGCCGTCCTTCTCTCCACGCACCCCATCATGTCACCCTTCCTTGTCTCGTCACCCGTCAAAACCATGAAGAAGCTCTGCCTCACAGCAGCTTTGCTCATTTCTAATTTCCAAAAAAAAAATTAAAAAACATACCCTCCTTTTTTTCTTCTTTTTTCCTCACTTTTTCCCTGTAAGCCACACACGTTCTCACCATGGCCACTGTCGTCGCTGAGAATGCCGCTCCGGCGGTGCCCACAAAGCCGACTGAGATCGCGTCCATTTACATTGGTGATTTGGACCCTTCTATTTCGGAGCCGCAGCTTGTGGACCTGTTCAAGCCTTTCGGCACAATCTTGAGTGCGCGCGTATGCCGTGACATCATCACGCAACGCTCCCTCGGCTACGGCTACGTGAACTACGACAGCCACGCTGATGCGGAGAAGGCCATTGAGACCATGAACTTCAAGCGCATTGGCGATAAGTGCGTGCGACTCATGTGGCAGCAGCGCGACCCTGCTCTGCGTTACAGCGGCAGTGGTAACATCTTCGTCAAGAACCTGGAGACCGACGTGGACAGCAAGGGACTTCACGACATCTTCAAGGCGTTTGGCACCGTCCTGTCCTGCAAGGTGATGGAGGACGAGGAAGGCAAGAGTCGCGGCTACGGTTTCGTGCACTTCAGCGCCGAGAATGCTGCCAAGGCGGCCATTGAGAAGATGAACGGCTCCAAGGAGCACGCCAACGCGGAGAAGCAGGCGCTCTACGTCGCCAACTTCATTCGCCGCAACGCGCGACTGGCCGCTCTGGTGGCGAACTTCACGAACGTGTACATCAAGCAGGTGCTCCCCACTGTCGACAAGGAGAAGATCGAGAAGTTCTTCTCCAAGTTCGGCGGTATTACGTCTGCGGCGGCACGCAAGGACAAGAATGGCCGCGTGTTCGCGTTCTGTGACTTCAAGAACCACGACGATGCCGTCAAGGCTATTGAGGCCGCTCACGAGCACGAGATCGACGGCATCACTGCCCCTGGCGAGAAGATGTACGTGCAGCGTGCTCAGCCGCGCAGTGAGCGTCTCATTGCGCTGCGTCAGAAATACATGCAGAGCCAGTCGCTGGGCAACAACCTTTACGTGCGTAACTTCGACCCCGAGTTCACCGATGACAATCTGCGCGAGCTTTTCAAGGAGTACGGTACCATCAAGAGCTGCCGCATTATGGTGGACACGAACGGCGTGAGCCGTGGCTTCGGTTTCGTCAGCTTCACAAACGCCGACGAGGCGAACGCGGCGCTCCGTGAGATGAACGGCCGCATGCTGAACGGTAAGCCACTCATTGTGAACATTGCCCAGCGTCGCGACCAGCGCTACACGATGCTGCGCATGCAGTTCCAGCAGCGTCTGCAGATGCTCATGCGTCACATGAACCAGATGCCCTTCGTGGCCAACCAGCAGGGCGGCCCGCAGCACCCCGGTCGCGGCGGCCGTGGTCGCGGTGGTCGTCAGCAGCACCAGCAGATGGGTGGACGTGCACAGGGCCAACCGATGCCGATGCCCTCACTTCCCACCTCTGCGCCTCAGGGCTTCGGCACGCCTTCTGCCGCCTTCGTGCAACCCACGCCGAAGGGCTCTCCTGGCCAAGGCCCCGAGACGCCGCCGCTGCCTCCCATTACGTTCGAGGACCTCACCAGCATGTCCGAAGAGGAGCAGCGCTCCGCCCTCGGTGACCGACTCTTCATCAAGGTGCACGAGCTCGCCCCCGAGTTCGCCCCGAAGATTACTGGTATGTTCCTCGAGCTGGCCCCCAACGATGCCTTCGAGTTGCTCAGCAATCAGAAGGTGCTTGTCGACAAGGTGACGGAAGCGCTGGTGGTGCTCCAAGCTCACGAAAGCGCGTAAGGGTCGGTGGACGTCGTCTTGTGTTCGCAAACTAACTTGTGCGAGTGTCGAGGTAGGGCGTCGCTGCCAGTGCGGACTACGGGCTTCGATTCCTGCTCTTTTTGTTTTTCGTTTCCATTCTGTTTTTCATATTTTTCAGCAGTCTGGGGTCTCACAGACCGCCATTGTTTTGTTTTGCTCTAAAGGTCGAAAGCCGGCGCACGTAAACGGGTGACTTCCACACAAACACCTTTGGCGTGCTCAACGTCAGGTAAGGATCGGTAGAGGCAAAGAGAGAGGGTCCCGCGCACAAGGCGAGAAGACACTGCTCTTTGAGTCCACAGCGGCGCATACATACACACCCACACAGCTGTCTTCACGCAGCCGCGTGTCTGTGCGACCAAATTGCTCACATCATCGTGGTGACTCTCCCGCAACCCCGTTGCACACTGCCGCCGCTCACCGTCGGCAACACTGTTTAACACGTCATTAACAATTCATAAGTGTGTGAAGACACGAAAAAGGTCAAACGCTCTTCTGTTTAACAGGATGCTTTTTCCTTGTTTCCTTTTTCTTCTTCTTTGTTCCGTGTTTTGGCAAAGTCATCCTCCTCATTGTGTTGGGGAGAATCGTAAACTAATGTAAGACACACACACATGCACGGCACCTCGGCGCTCACGTAGCACGTCCTTTGTGGTGCTGTGGACGCTGTCGTGACGTCACCGAAGCGCAAGAAAGAGGAGCACGGAGCACTCACATGCACCGCCTTTTTACCTTTGCTCGTGTCAAACAGCCTCGGCCCGTAGGAGAGTAATCGCGCTTTTCATCTCCCGGTCGCTGGCTGCCTTTGGAAACACCGCGAAGGGCACGCGTGTGTGTAGTTTGAGAGTCACCGTTTCGCATTCCACCACACCGTCACACGTTTGTCACCATGAGTCGTGTTGTGACACAATCCTACATCTTTTCTCACCTGCTTTCTCTCTCGCTCGCTCTCCTTCCCTTTGTGACTCGCATCGCGAGGCTCTTTTCTTTACGGCAAATTGAGCAAAGCAGGGATGCGGACAAATCCCTATTTGGCCCAACATTTCGGTAGACTTCCGGCAGGCTCAACTGCCGTCGGCGTACACCTCAGCGACGATGACGACAGCTCTGTGGACGCCTCCGAGGGCTTCTCGCATTTCAAAAACCCCGCACACATGCAGTTTTCCGTGTTCAAGCCATCCAAGCCGGCTGCCAAACCTCAGGCTGAAGTGCCTGAGGTGGTAGTACCAATGGACACGCGCGCGTTGCCCCTCGACGGCGGTGAAAAATCATCACCACCTGGGTTCCAATTTGTCCCTGGAAAGCGACGTGGCATTTGCATCGACAACTTCCCTTCGAAGCCCACCACACCGCGCTCTGCATCTCTCAACGGCAGTGCATTACCCCCACTCATGCCCACGCATGTTTCTCCGACTCCCCGCAGCGCAAACGCCAATCGCGACGAAGGGCGTCCAGCATCCACATCGTCACCGTCGTCGTCGTCAAGCTCAGCCCACTCGCCGCACTCACCGTACGCGCCAAGAGCCCCAGCCCCAGTCACCTGGAATCTGGCTGGCTCGCCCATCTCACGCACCGCACCCGTGCAAGGCTTCACCGTGGTCGCTCCCGGCAGTACCGCTTCGACCCCACCGCGCACGTCGACGGAGCTAACACTGGCGCATCCTCTCAAAGAGGACGCGGCAACTCAGTTCCACATGGCGACAGTGTCCGACTTGATTCAACGCTCTAGTGCGGCGTTGCGCGTCGCACGGGCGGCAATGGAGAGCGACAGTGGCGTGCACGACAGCACAACACGCTCGTTCCCAGCTGTCGAGGTGTCGCCGACAACGCCAGGATTGTCACCACCGCCATCCTTCCCGCACTCTGCGGCGATGAGTGGGTTGCCTCACCGGCCGTGCGAGGTGCCTCACAGTCGGTCTGGACCACTGGACGAGGTGGAAGATATGGAGACATTTTCTTCGGACAATGTCGCTTTTGTGTCTCCCACCTCCGAGCCCGCGGATGACAGTGTGCGGGTATTTCCACGTCGCGGCGTACCGTCACAGACGACGGAGTTCACCAGTCGCTCAGCCCGCGATGAACCGTCGGAACATGAGCACAACGATGCCGGCTCACGCTGCCTTCACGCCGTAGTTCTGGCCAACACTGACGCGGTGGTGAAGCGTCGTCTGTCTCGCCGACCGGTGAGCCAACGCAACGGGAGTGTTGACGAGCGGGCCGTCCAGACGGTGCGCCATGATGTGCTCCAGCCACCGGCACGTACGTCTGCACGACAGGCAGAAAAAGACAATCACCGTGTGCCATCACGGCCACGTGTCGTGACCACTGCGCCGTCGCGTCCGCGGACAGCAGAGGCTGAGGATACCTCGTCAGGGGTAGCACCGCCGTTCTCTGCAAACCCTGAAGGTAGTGCCATGACGCTGGATTCCCTCAATTCGATGATTGAACAGCTCGGCCGGTTTTTACACCACGGCGGCACCCCTCCACCCTTTGGGCCCAAGCAGGCTGTACTCGACGCGTGCCAGGAGCATTCTCTTGTCCCGCCACCACGACCTGAACGCGGACGGAGCAAGGGGCGCACCACAACAGTGCGTGCGGCACCGGCACCAACTGTGCTTGTTGGCCGCCGGCTTTCAAGTCGCGCGCGGAAGCCGCAGGTGGCGTTGTGGGAGTCTGGTGATGCCTCGCCGATGACAGCGCCTCACACCGCCACGGAAATCGACAGTGTGCTTGGCGCACCTAGCTACGCCCAACCGACGCAGAGCTGGGCCTTCAAAAGCGGTGCGTTGCGTACCGGCGATCCACACAGCCGGTCTGTCGACCCCGGTGATGCAACTTCGTCATTTCTCGCTTAAGCACAAGTGGCAGGCCACACGCTTCTCCACCGTTCGGCCAATGTGACAGAAGGTGGGCACCGTATGATGTCATTGGCCTGCACTCATCACGTAATGACGGGCTATTTTTGCCCGAGCACCGTTCAAGACATTGTACAATATCTATAGAAAATGATAACAGTTACGGGCGTCTCTTGTTCCTGCCTGATAGAATCTCGCGTACATCTCCACCCTCCTCTCTTTACGCGCGCAAGAGCTCCTGCACCTCAGGAACAAAAAAAAATCCCAGAAGATACGGTGCCTTCACGCGCACACAGAGGCCAAGCCAGATAGCGACAATGCACTTTGATCCACCGCCTTGTGTCCTGTTCTCACGCTGTGAGTCCGCGGCGGTGACTTGGATGTTAGTGGGCATGACAGCGCTGGATTGGCTTTCTCTTTTGTTCTACCCGTGCCTTCTCAGACGCGCGCATGGCACAGTACAGCCTCGCGCTGAACTCTCCCACTTTCACTTGTTCGGACAATTCTCCCCCTCATCCTTCGCATGCTTTGCTTCCTGAATCGATACTGCTTTCCGCTTCTTTGCGCGTTTCCATCTGGTGGTCGTCCACACAGCACGTAACACACCACCACCGTTCCCCCCCCCCCCCTCCCCTTCCTCCACAACCCGGTAGTGTTTGGTGTTGCACTTGAGGCGCCGAGCATGTCCGTCGACGCCGTAGCGACGCTACTGCAGGCTGTGGCGCAGACTCTCAAAGTGGATCCGCGAAATGAGTACGAGGCCTCAGTTCGCTACATGAACAACATCGAACGTCTAGCGCAAGCAGAACAGGGTCTCGTGGGCTTCTCCGGTGCTTACCCGGATGCGTTGAGGGAAGAACTCGCGTCGTTGGTCAAGCAGGTTGAGGCACACAAGACACTCTCTAAACCTGACGCGGCTGGTCTCTTCAACTTGGACTTTGTCGACGACGGTGCGATCCGTGAGGAGGTGGACGCCGCCGAACGGGAGCTGCGCGCCGAGGAGATGAAGCGCAAGGGCAAGAAAGGCAGCAAGAAGAGCGCAAAGAAGGACGCACGCAAGCTGGCACATGAAGACGATCAACAGAGCGTTGACAGTGGTCCTGCAGTACCAACACCGGCTTCGGCGTCTCCAGCACCGCCCTGTGGGGACAGTGGAGAGACTGTCATTCCGACCTGGCTGCCTGGCGAGACGATGCATGAACGCGCTCGCTACACAGCGTGTAGCTTTCACGATATTCCCTCAGCGACGCTGGGGAAGGCGGAGTGTCGTCTCATTCCCAACACGCCCCTCGCTGCACTCCTGTTCCGTGACGCAGCTGAGTTTGATGGTGATCTTTGTCGGTTCGTCGTCGAGCTGCCACGCCTCGTCGTGCTGGTGCTTGCCAAGGGTGCTATGCGCGATGTCCCACCAGTCGTTGTGCCGACAACCGACCCGATGGAGGCAAACGAGGGGGGTGACAGCTCGACCGCCACTTCCGCGGAGAACAGCGATGAGGAGGGGGAGGAGGGTGACGCTGTGGCACGCAATCGGCAGCCGGTTGAGATGGGCAACCACAGCAACTTGTCCGCCCTCTCAGGGCAGCTTGTTAGCGAGTTCCAGGCGGCAGAGGAGGAGGCAGAGGCGGAAGATAGTCTCGCCGGGTTTCCTCGAGAGCTTTCGGCCAAGGCCACGGCGCCACTTCGCACCGTGACAGACGCCGTGTGGGTGGTTCTCATGTGCCATGGCGGATACTTCGCCGGTGGCGTTTTCCAAGCTGGCCAGAGTGTTGTGCACAAGTCGTTTCAGCGATACGTCGTGCGCAAGAAACAGGGTGGCAGGCAGTCTACTAACGCGAAGGACGGTGGAGGCAGCTACAACAGTATCGGCTCTCAAATCCGTGCTGCGCAGGAGGTCAAGTGGCGACTCGATGTCCGTAGCCTGCTGTATGCCTGGCGTCCGTTCATCGACGCTGCGTCGTTTATTCTCTATGTCGCTCCGGGCCCACAGAATCGATCCGTGTTGAGCGACTTTACTGTTCTACCTCCATCCACGGTACATGGTGAAACAGGCCCGTCGCCAGTCAGCTTCAAAGACCCACGCGTCCACAAAGCGCCACTCACGACACACCGACCCAGCTTTGCCGAGGTTCAACGCGTGTTTACCGCCGTGTCTCGCTGCAACGTGGTATACGCGAGTGCGTCACGTGATGACCGCACTGCTTGACAGCACATCACACGATCCATGGCGGTCAGCTTATGTGACATGGCGTGCACTGTTCCCAGAGACGTAATGTGAATGTAGAAGGATGTTCTTGGAGAAGATAAAAACGGTACCCGATCCGTGACGCTCGCTCAATTGCTGTCACGTGCCAAGCATCGACGCTCCACTGTGGTTTCACTAGAACTGAAGTCAACGCGTTACCACGCGCTTCTTGTCGCTCTGCTGACAGTCTTGGTCGACACTACTGTTGCCCACAACATATACGTCTCTCTTTCTCGCACTCTCTCTGTGACTTGTGATGTCATTTCCACTGGTTCTCACTCGGCCAGACTGTCGGTCACTGTGTGACGATTCGCCTTTGTACTTGAGTGTTTTTGTTTTCTTTCTCCGCCCCCACACCAACAGCAAGATAGACAAGAAAAACAATATGTCCGATTCCGCACGTCCTCACTCTTCAAGTGACGAAGATGACGATGTGATCGTTCTTCAAGTATGTTCCAATCGCCACTGCCAAGGCATTGACGATCTCCAGTACGATCCGGAGACAGAGAACTTCTACTGCGGCAGCTGCCGTGCCTTGTACGCGCGGACGGAAGAGGAAGGCTTCCACATTTTGCTTAACGACGATGACCGTGCACTGGTGTCGCTCATCTTTAGCAAATTCGACCAAGGAGACAAGGGCTACTGGACTCACCAGGACTGGAAGCAGTTTCAAGAATACACGGACCACCCGTCCGAGCAAGACATCATCAGCGATGCGGCGCTGAAGGACTTTTTCTCTGAAGAGTACGCCATTGACCTCGAAAAAGGGGCTGATGGGCAGTACGTGGTCACCATTGAGAAACTGGAAGACATGTACGGAGGCTATGTCTTCAACCACATTGATGCCCTCGTTGAGGACAGCGAAGCTCTCGAAAATGGCGGCGTACTTGACACTGGCGTGCTCGAGTAGTGTGCGCTCGTGGCACCACCGCTTGTGACTGCACGTACTTGTCGATGCCGCGTCGGCCGTTTTTCGTTCCTCAATCCCCATTCGACGGTAAGTGTTCACAAGGAGACACGGCAGTAGACCGCCGTTCACACGACGCACACTTACCTTTTTGCTGCGTTTTTTTTTTTGAAGGTGCGTGCCTAACAGAGCAGGTAGCGAGCGTTGATTGATTGCTCTCCTTCTTTCCTCTGCGTGGTGCGCGCACGCACGCGATCCCACCGCTTTCCAACCTTAACATTTTCTATTCTACCTTTTTCTTTTCGTTTGGCTTCTCTCCTCCTTTCAGTGCCTTCCCCTCACCCACTTTGGCGTTCTCACTTCTTAACCATTTTGTTGCAACGCGGAGCTCCTGCTCTCTGACGCACGATAACATCGACGACTGCCAACACCAGACTGAAGACTGCCACAGTGCCAGCTGTTCGCCTCTGCTATAAAGCGACTTTGACTGGAAGGAGCAAGCATTCGAAATCGGGAAAACAAGTACGCACACTTCTTGCCGTTTTTCTCTTTGTTTTTGCCCTCGTGAGGCCAAGTGCCACCCGATGCACGTGCTTCCGCCCGGCAATGACGAGCTCACTCGCGAGTGGGGGCGGATGGGGGATGGAACGTCGCGGGCTTTTCCGCCGGCCTCCCACCTCGGCGCCTCCACTAAAGGCCAGTTGTGCATGTCACTAGCGTCGTTCTCTGACAAGACGTCACCTCTTCCTCCAACCGTTGATGCGGTGCCCCCCCCCCTTCTCTCCCCCAGCCCCATGCCTCCCCCGCACCTTTTGCTTTTTGTTTTTTACAGCTGGCTGAACAACACACCAGTTCCCACGACCTTGTCCTCTCACTGAGCTACTTGTGCTGCCGAAAACTCTCTTGCCACATGTCACTCTTCAGGCGCCCTCACGTATGTGCCTGTCAAGACTATGTGGACATGGAGGTGAGTCTGGAGCAGCTTCGCCTCCTTAGTTCTTACGACGCACTGTGCCAATCAGTGTGTGATGAACTGCAGGAAGTATACGCTACGAGCACGTGCTTCCAGTCACTACTGTACAGCACAGCCGCACAGCCTTCCAATTTTGCTTCTGAACTGAGCAACAAGGTGTTTGAGTCGCTCAAAAACTACGATGATGGACGGTCACTGGCGTCCGTACTGGCATCCGAGTGCGACACGGCCTCGCAGGAGCTGGCGGAGATGGAGGCGCGTGTGGACCCATCTGTCCGGCTGCCAAAGAAGGAACGTGAAGAACTGGCCGAGTGCCGGGAGCGGGTTCGCAGTTTGAAGAAACAGAGCGCTGCAAAGCTTTATGAAGTTGAATGCCTTGAAAAGCGACTCGTGAACGTTTTTCAGATGCATGCCATTCGCGTGCAACTTCAGTGAAGACGGCTCCGGCCGGACTCTAGCAACGAAGCGAGAGCATCGCCCACCGCGACACATCTGGGCACATGTAAAATAAGCGCCATCACAGCCACGGCTACTAGCATGTTTTTCCCCCTGTCTGTGCACGCCGTAGTTGATACTGTACACCGGAGAAGTTACCGTCAAAGCGACAAGGCACACCCAGTTTGCTTTGCGGTGTTTTTGCTTTTTCACATCTATTTTTTTGCCTTCTTCTGGCTCGGTTCTGTCGTGCACTGTGTCGCAAAGCCACAAACACACGCACACAGGTGAAAAAGCAAATGCGCAGCAAACACCCCAATCTCCCTTCCCCGCTGTCTTCATTGTAAGCGGTGGCGTCCGTCAGGTTGTCTCTGATTCTCCCATCCCACCGCTGACACTGGGACGACTTCCGGCAGTGCGGCAGACCCGTTGGGCAACGAGTTTCATTGCCACACAGACACGCAAGGCATGCATTGCAGGTAGTCCGTGAGCGGTACGCACCCGTGCCACTCTCTCGATGTGGGTGGCTATCTCCTTTATTCGCTGTTTTGGTAGATCACCGCCTACACACCTCCCACCTCCTATCAGCTCTTCTTGACCCCTCCTTGCCACTAAGGCGTAGCCTCTCTTTGAAGGGTAACTGTGCACCATGGCGGAGGCGCCCTCCTCATCAGCAGGTGTGAAGGAGGATGAACGCATCAAGGTGGCGCGGACGGAGTCACAGACTCAGTCCAAGGCTGTGCCTTCACTGAACCCCGACTTGCCGTTTGACCTTGTCCGCGTGCCCGCTGTTCAAGAGTGGATCGCGGACAACAACAGCCAAGTGAAGCCGAAGAAGCGACTAAGGGCCGCAGAATTCCTCAATGACGCCTTGATTCGTCTAGGTGAGCGAGTGGTAACTGCGACATCAGAGGAGGAGGAGAGCGTGTTCACCTTGCTCGAAGACTTTCTTCGTTCCCAACGCACACTTCCTCGTAGTACCACACTGGCGAGACTTTTTTTCCAGTGGCACGGTGCGAGCCGCAATGATCTGTGCGACCGCCTGATGACGGCAGTGCTGGAAGCAAAGGAGCGTGTTCCCCCGGCTGCTTTTGCCGCGTCGGTTGACGAGCGTGTCGTCACCGTGGCTCTTCGTGCTCTGGTTGCGGTGAAGGGCACGACTCTCTCCCACCTGCAATTGGTTCTCAACCAAGTACCCCCTGAACGCCGCAAGCGCCGCGTTTTTTTCCCTCTCCTGCAGTACGCGGAGACGACGGGCGATTTGACTCTGGCGAAGCAAATGCTTGAGCTGAGCGCCGTCAACGGCGTCGAGCTGTGGGATGCCGACTTTCACTGCTTACTGCAGTGCGCAACCCGCGCCAATCCCGAGGCGGCAGGCAGCGCGTCACCGCAGGTGCAGACGCTTGTGGACACGGTTCTCACACGCATGGAGCACGAACACCCGGTAGTTGGTCGAAGCAACGCAGCGCTGATCGAGTCTTTACTGGGTGGCGCTAAAGCGACTGTGGACGAGCAAGGTGTGTGTAGCCACTGCGGCCAAACACTGCGGTCGTTTGAACTGAGTGATGCGGATCGAGACACGCTCTTGGACGGCATCGTGAATGGGCTTATTAAGCCACGTGTGCAGGGACTAAGCCACTATGAGCCAGAAAAGAAAGTGTGCGCTGAAGAGGCCGATGCACGGTGGCGCGCCTTCGAGTCCTTTGCGTCGCGTGTGACGTCGCTGCCGTACGACACTCTCATTGATGGCGCCAACGTTGGCTACTACGGATTGAACAGTTGGTATAGCGAAGCAAAGACGGCGCAACTCGAACGCCGTGGTGTGCACGTGCCACCCGGCAAACACTTCACCGTTCCTTTCCCTGTTGACGTGGCACCCAAGTTTGAGCTCATCGATCAAATGAAGCGGACGACGGAAGCGAAAGGTCGTAAACCGCTCATTGTGTTGCACGCACGCCATCTCCAGGAAGGCCTGTCAGAAGATAACAAGCCATTTTTGTCTCAATGGGAGAAGGACGGTGCGGTCATTGCAAGCCCTAGCTTTCTCAACGACGACTACTGCTGGCTCTACGCGGCCGTCGCGCGACCGCACACGTTTGTTGTTTCAAACGATCAAATGCGTGACCACCACTTTCTTGCCTTGAAGCCCAGCTGCTTCATTCGCTGGCGTCAGAGGCATCGCATCACGTACCGCGTCCTGTTTCACCGTGCCTCAAAGACGGCGTCGTTGTCAGTGAACTCGCTGCGTGCGTACTCCGTGTGGGTCCAACGCGCGCAGCGGGATCCACTTGCGCACCACTGGCACGTGCCCTTCATCTCCGCCATCGACGTTCTTGACCAGGCGACGAACAAAGTGGAGTCCGGCGCGTCCGACGTCGAGCTGAGCAAAGATGGCGACGACAGTTGTTCGTCATGGGTATGCACCTGGAGCGGCAGAGACAGCGCCACGTCTGGTCATTGAGCGAAGCATGTGTGTACGTGTGGTGTTGACACGTCAAGTGAGTGCGCTTCGCCTTTGTGCTTCTTCTTCCTCTGTGAACAAGGTAATCGAGGAATCCCACGAATCCGATCTTAAAAGTGTTTATAAAAAAGAAGGACGCACAGAGAAAGATGTGCTTGACGATACTTGCGCAGAAACATATTCGCGGCGCGCAGCAAGTTATAATTGGGCTGTCCTCCACGGCCTTTTCGCCGCACCGGTCTCTGCACTTCACGACTGAGGCGGCCAACAGAGGATGATCCGTTTCCTCGTTTTTTGTCAAAGTGAAAAGAACGCCGTCGTACTTCCATAAAACCAGTGCCACACTATCCTTCTCACCGTGCTTCTTTTCTTCTTCTCTCCCCCCTCCTTCACCACCACTTGATGCTCTTCCCCACCTAGGCCTCGATCGGTAATACAGCATGACCAAGGGTACCACGTCTCAGGGCCAGCGCCACGGCCGCACCCACATCCTGTGCCGCCGCTGCGGGCACAACTCCTACCACGTTCAGTGGGAGCGTTGCGCCGCCTGTGCGTTCCCCCGCCCCAGCCGCCGTCGCTACAACTGGTCTGTGAAGGCCATCAAGCGCCGCAAGACAGGCACGGGCCGCTGCCGCTACCTCAAGCAGGTGAACCGCCGCATTGCCAACCACTTCAAGACCCCCAAGGCGTAACACTCACGCACAGGCGCACCTGAAATTGGCCTAACAACCAACTTTTTTTTCTTTTGTCACCACTGACTTCTTACTATTAAAAAACCAACAATAACAGCAGTCTAGCTTGTCGCGTGGATTGATCGCTGCCATTGTCGTTGTGGCGGTGTCATCCGCTCTCAGGAGAAAGGACTTCACACACGCTGCTGTCCATCAGCCGTGTCGTTGCCACTCTTCTCATCTTGTGGGACCAGCGTACCTGGTAGCGGCTCACTCCTGATTCTGGGCGGCGCCTCGTTCGTGTGTGGATGCGCATGTGCACGTGACGTTTCGACACCGCCGCACATCCAACAGCACGTAGACAGACTGTTAGGCGCGAGTTACGGCAGTCACATGGTGTGGACTGCCCCAACTCTCGTCCATGTCGTGCGTCTGGCGACCTCTCTCTCTCTCTCTCTCTCGTCTCTCTCTCTTACTCTCTCCAACCCTTTCGTCTTCACGGTTTCCTTCTTCCCCTCCCCTCATCCCCTAACTCCTCTCCATTCACTTGAGGCCGCTGCCCACTCGGCGTAGAGTGATTACTTCTTTTTGTTGGCTCCAACACCTGGCGTGACGAAGCATGCACCATGTTCGGGGACTAATACGCCCAGCCGCTGCCAAGACGCTCAAGCGGCTGGAGAGTGTCAGTACCGTGCACACGCTCCAAGAATGCTTTCGCAATGTTGAACTACAGGACAGCCATGGTCAACGCTGTGCGACAAAACTACTGCACCCATCCGCACTGATGACACATCTTGACGGCGCCACCTCGACCGAAGCCTTGTCCACATTGGACTCTACACTCGCGACACTGCGTGAAGCGATGAACGTCGCCACTTGCAACGCCCCCGTTCTTTACGTCAAGGGCGGCGCGGAAGCCTGTCGCGACGAAATCATGCAGCGCGAGCAGCGGTTTATTCTGAAGCTGCGGGGCCGAGAACTGGCCTCGGACACTCAGGCAACGAGTGCGTTCATTGAGCACTTGCTGTACACATCCTCCGTGAAGGGTGGGCACGGTGAGGATGACTGCAGCGTGTACTACGGGTTGTTGGAAGGCTTGTGCACGAGCGACCCACCGTCGGCGATAGCGGTAGGCGTCAACAGTAAACTGCCGCCGCTGAACGCCACGACCGCGAATTGTCTGTCTGCTTTGGTGGACGTGCAGACGCCCTCAGCCATCACCACATTTCTGACCCTTGTCCGGGAGAAGGACTCGCTCGTCGCTGCGCACGAGCGTTGTGCGACTCACCTAGCTGTGCGCGTGCGACAGTCGGCACCTCAGCACATGGGTTTGGTCTGCGACAACGCACTTTCTGCATTGGACCCCTCTGTGGTCTTCCCCACGAACGCCGAGGAAATCCAGGAACTGGTGATGCAGCAGGTGCGCGAGGTGGCCGTGGACGAGTCCGCCGACTTGCCGGCACGGCGCGCGGAGGCTGTGATGTCTCTTGTGGGAAGCGGGCAGTGGCTGCCGCGCCGTGTTGCCATGACGTGCCTCGGTGCGATCTGCCTGACCGACCTGGAGCGGCCGTGGTTGCTCTCTGTCGTGGGTGCCCCCTGCCGCCGCACAGGCGCCGTGAAATTCGACAAGCAATCAGTGGAGGCGGCGGCGACTCGTCGTGCTGCGCGAGCGCTGGTTGTGAAGGACGCGCGACGCAACCTGGTGGACAACCGCCTGTTGCACGAGTACGCCGATCTTCTCCGCGACGGCCTCATCGAGACGCGTGGCGACGGCACATTCGGCTCTTTCCTGGAGGAGTGTGGTGAGTGCCATGGTGCGTGCGACAGACCCAGTGCCATTGATTTCACGTTCGCCTCCTCCGCCTGCCAAGGAGGTGCGTCTCTTCGTCAGTGCCTCAGCAACCTTGCCCCTGGATGCTCTTACTGGACCACACTCCTCCAGCATCGACCGGAGCGTGTCTCTGCGTGGGTCGCCCCGTGCGGTGATGTTCGGGTACACGTGGAGCTTCCGGAGGATCACGAGTGCTGCGCTGCGGTGCGTGACGAACAATTCTTCAATTCGCTGCCAGTGGAGGTTCGCGAACCGCGCGTGTTGTGGGAGGATGAGCACGTGCTGGCCGTGGACAAGCCAGCCGGTGTCGCTACGTCCAGGCACGCACTGAGCACAACACAGGCTGGCGTGCGCACCACCGACCTCCTCTCTTGTCTTCTGCGTGCTCGGCCGGCCTTGAAGGGTGTGTTCCGTGAAGGCCAGGTGCATCGCTTAGACACAGGTACAAGCGGCTGCCTTCTTTTTGCCAAAACACCGGCGGCAGCGGCCTCACTGCGCCACCAAATGGGAACCTCCGCGGCGTACTCCCACTTTTCCAAAACGTACTGGGCGCTGTGTGCGGTACTGGAGCATGACCTCGCTAAGGTGCCTCTGAAAGGCGTCCTTCACGACAGGGCTGACAGTAAAGTGCAAACAGCGTACCGCGTTGTCACATTCTTCCCGGCTGCGCGCGCAGCATTGGTGGAGTGCCGTCTCCAACAGGGCAAGAAACACCAGGTGCGTCGGCACCTCGCTACCGCCGGCCTGCCGTTACTTGGTGACGTTGATCATGGTGGCGCAACGTGCTGCCATCCACTCCTCGACCGTGTCGCGCTGCACGCGAAAACACTCACATTTGTTCATCCTATTTCCGCGTCCACTGTTTCCGTGGCGGCGCCCCTGCCTACCGACTTTCAGAAAGCCCTGACAGGTCTTTCTGTGAAGAAGTGGTCTTGAGTGGAGCGTTGCAGGTGACGTGGCACACACCCTCACGTGAACGGCTGTGCAGATGAGTGGCGGCGGGGCGGAGAGATGCAAGACACACCACGGATGCGTCTGATCTCTAGTTGTTGGCACGCAGGAAATGTGGCTGCACGGTACGAGGCTGGCGTAATCACAAACACACACACAAAGCAATAAAAAAGAGAAAGGAAGCGAATCAAGTTTTCGGTTCAGCGTTGTCTGTTTTCTCACTGACCTCCTCGCAACCAGAGTGGTGTGCTGTGGTTTGGCTACGCACGACATGGTGGCATCAGAAGTGAATGCGCACTTCCAGTACTGCGAAGGTCACCGCATCGTGTGACCACTTCTGGCGGCACCCCATCATCTTACGCTTCTCTCTCCCGGTGGTGCCCTCATTTGTTGTGCCTGTCTTCTTTTATTCGTTATTCCGTTGCACACCCACTCACTCGTCTCCAACAAGGTACGGTGAGGCCCGATGAAAAGAAATGTCTCCCAGATGCCTGTGCGCCACCGGGCGGTGCTTGTGTGCGCAGTCATCTTCCTCCTAGGCACTTTCTCTTTTGGTTTTTTCTCTCTCACCGGCGGTGTAGTTGTGCTACCGGCGGCGACAGCTACGGTAGTTACAACTGCGAACCACGCGCCGTCGTCAACAGTGACGCCAACTACACCGGTCCCTGCAGGTCACCCCTCTACGACACTGACGGCTGGAAGGGGCACGGATTCTTCGCCCGAACTGCGCCGAGTGGCTCGCTGGCACTCGACGTACTCTTTCCGGCCACCCACAGACGAGGTGGACTGTGACCTTGTCTGGCGCACACTGAAGAGCCTGTACGAGGAGTCGAAGCTGCGCCAGGCTGCGTGGAGGGAGGCCGGCCACCCGCTGCCCGTGAGGGCCCCACCCGGCAAGAACGTCACCGAGATTCACCTGCTGATGATCGGTGATAGCTGGGCCCGTGGTAGCGCAGAGGCAGTTCTACGACACTTGGATGCTTGTCGCATGCGCCTCCCCCAACCACTGATTGAGCGCGATGAATGTGCGCTTCAGTATATCATGGAGACAGGCGGGCATGTCACCTACCAGCTCTCAAAGGCCGCACTAGGGTTAGAGCATGCGACTGCTGCCGAAGACGCCGGCATACTGCGTGTCAGCATTCATTTCCATCTGGAACGCTACCTTATAGTGGGTGCCCAATACCTCGACGCTGTTCTGCGAAGTCAGTGGGCGTTACCGAGCATCGTCACCCACTCCTTTCCGCGCAACGCCCAGTGCCGTGAGCACCCTCTGACTGTAGTCGCTGAGATGGAAGGGCAGATGCCTCTGTGCTTGTGCGAAGACACTCTCAACCTCGATGACCATTTTTTCCGACGTGTGCCTGTGGACGCTATTCACGTGTGCGACGGACTGTGGGACACGCAAATTCAGCGGATGGAATATGATCTTTTTGAGTTCAACGACCGTTACGTGGACTGGTTCTTCCGGCAAGAGCGTTTCTCGCCAAACCTGAGCGTGTACCCCTTCATTACCTGGGAGGACAACCTGGTCCGGTTTCGCCGCTTTCTGAGAGACACCTATGTACCTGCTATTCGTGCTCTCTCAAACCTTCCCTTGACTCCCGCTGGTGTGCCCAAGCCACGTGTGCTGTTGTCCATGGAGCCCAAAGTGAACTGTGACGCTGCCAAATTTCGTTACATGCCGACACTGAATTCTTCTCAACGATGCCGAGAGCTGTCGCTTCCCCTGCACGATGTGATCGATGACGTGCTCCTCGCCGCGTACGGTGAGCCGCTGCTTGGACTGCCGCGCTCTGTTCCTCCTGAGTGGCTGCGTCTTGTCGACTACCGGCCACTGTCATTCACCAAATCAGCCGCCTATCGCAATTACACGGGCGCGACCATTGGCCCTGGCGAGTATCTGTGCACCATGTCTGACGGTGCGCACTTCGACACACACATTTTGCGGGCATCTCTTCCGCCTCACGGTGTGTGGTGTGCGCGCCATGCGGATCAGCTCTTCTGGCTCAACCTGCGACGTAACCTCTGATGTCGCCACTTTGATCCTCATGCGATTCGCGCTCGCCCCGCTTCCTGGCTTGTGCTCCTCTTGTGATTCGTCCGCACCGCACACTTGCGTGCCCACTGATGCGGTGGTAACAACCACACATGCTGCATCTCCGCACTCTGTTGGAACCGGGTGCTGTGAGACTGGTGATGGCGGTCGATGCCCCTTTTTCCACACACAGATATCGTCGCGCGGTTTTGTTTTACAATCTTTCTTTTTTATGTTTTTCTTTTCGACTGCCCATCCTCCTCCTCATTCGGTCGGTACTTCACGCGGCGCAATAATCAGTACCGCACAGGTCGCCGTCAAATAGCAACTCAGCTTGCTTTTCATCGCAGCACCGCACCTCACATCGGCTGTCGTGCGTCTCGTCGCTACCGTTTACCGCAACGTCATTGCTTCTTTTCTTGCCTTTCCCTCACCCTCCATTTAGAAGTACTGAGCACACCTCCACCCGTCCCGTCACGGCTTGCTGTGCCAACGGGCAAACCGCTGCGAACACTTGGCTCACTGTGTTTCCGCCAGCCTGGCTCGTCGTGATTTCGGGCGGACACAACTGAATACATTGAATCACAGTATCAAATGAACGGACTCGCTGAACTTGAAGACCAGATCAACAGCTTGACGGCGCTGAACCGCTCGAGCACCAAGGCTCTCGAAAGCTTCGCCGACACGTCGCACAGTATTGCGGTGCGCTCGCGTCAGATCACGCGTGACGTCAAGCCGTGGGAAGTCGCACAGGAGAACATTGCACTGACGATCGAGGAAATGGCCAAGGCGGCGCGGTGCTATCACCCGCCTCCTTCTCTCAACGCCGTGCTGTCTGGGAAGGAGAAGAGCCCAGAGGCCATCTCCCGATGTGTCGACTATCTCGTGTACGCGGATGATTACCTCGCAGCGCACCCGCCAAATGAGTACGGTGATGAGATCGCGACCAAGTCTGTCGACCAGCTCCGGGCAGTGGTGGCCATTAGTGAAGGGATCGTGAAGGCGTCGTTTATCAGTGCGTTGGACAGACCCTCGCAGGCGACAGTGGCATCCGCGACACAGGGGACAGGCGCGACTGGAAAAGTCATCCGCAACCCGGCGGCGCTCAAGGACGTTGACCAGGTAATACAACGCCTCGGTGAAAATTTCAACAAGTTGGATGTCGTCGAGAATGACGTGTACAAGCTGCTTGAACGACGCCTCAAGGCGGTGGCGCAGTCTGAACTCAGTGCCGGAGCCTACCGCGACGAGCAAGCCGGCAAGTCGCCGTGGCTATCGGGCAGCAAAGCAGCGGTCGCGCTGAAGCACTACCAGTACGGCGAGCACCCATTGCTGGCGGCTAGCAAGAACTTGCGAACGTACGTCGCAGAGGTCGCAGAGTGTCTAGAAAAAACGGTACTCATTCCTCTTGCCGAGGACTATGCAGTGGCAGAGATGCCATCGAACCTCGCTCTTGAAGTGTTTGACATCGTCGGCGCGAAGGCACTTGAGGCCACCCAGCTCGACTCGGCGCTGTTTCTTGACGCTACACAGTTGTTCGTCGAATCTCGAGGTCAAGGTGTTGGGTTGCGTGCGGTTCGAAACCGCTACCTCCGCGACATCATTCTGATAGGGCTAAACCTGTTGCAGGAGCTGTGGGCCTGGAAAGAGTTTGTCGCGTCTAGCATTCCTGGTGAAAACAACAATCTTATCGACCACGTGGACGAGTACGTTGACCGGTACTCGATTCAAGTGCGGGACTCACTGGATGGACTGGCTAACTGCATTGGAGGCCTTGACTCCACGGCACTGAAGCGGATGGCCGTGGACCAACACAACGCCGAGTGGTTTCCAGCGACGGACTGCACCGCGCACGAATCCACGACAAATCTTCTTTACCTACACAAGGCACTCTTGAGCCCTTATTATGGTTCCGTGAAGCTGGTGCTGCACGGCGACTCGTTGGATCCCAATGCGAACGACAGCGCCGTCCGTGAAGTTGAAGATGTGCTCGTTCGAACGGTGCTCGGCCACGTGCAAGACCTTCACACGATCGTCGACAGCGCCAGCGAGTTACAGGAGGAGGCTGCGAAGCACCGACACTCCATGCGTGGCGCCACTGTGTTCCTGCCTCATACGGGGGACCGCATTCGCTTCTCAGCGGAGGTGTTTCTCATCAACAATGTTTGCTTCTTGATCGACAACTACAAGAAGGAGAGCTGCTTTTCGACGCGGCGAATGCCAGCTGAGGCTGATACATCGGGCAAGAAGAAGGGAGGGACAGGGAAGAGCAACAAAGACGTGGTCACGCCATCTATTGTTTCCTACGCCGTGACCATCCTGGAGGACGAGAAGGAGCGGTGCATAGTGGACTTCGGTTACAGCTGGGAGCAGTGTTTCCCAAAGCTCTTCGACGATGAGGACATCCGATCGATCGACCGGAACGCAAGTACCCCACTGCGTAAGTCTCAACGCGCAGCCCTGAAAGAGTGGCACAAGGAGGTCTCTAGCCGTCTGACGATGAAGATCAACGATTGTAAGGCTCAGTCCGTGATGGACAGTGCGGTGCGTGCACGCCTCATCGAAGTGTCCGTGCTGGCCGTTCAAGATCAGTTCAAGCTCGTGGACGACGTTGTGGTTGGCAGACAGTGGTCGACGCGACCTCAAAAATGGATGCCCTACGCCACCAGTGAATGGGTGGACCAGTTGCGAAAGCTGTTCTAGTCGTTTTGCAGTGTCCTCTCGCCTGCGACGACCCTGGAGAGCCGTCTACTGCTGACATCTCGCGCGTAAGCTGACGCTGCGCTTCCTTGCTTTCATTCTCTCTTGCTTTCCCTCATGTTTCACCACCATTTGCTTGACCATTGCGCTTGTGTTCTTTACATGAACAAATATATGTGTGTTTACGTTTGTGTGTGTGTGAGAGAGAGCGAGCGCTACAGATGCCGAGCATCGAAAGGTGATTTCGGTCCTGTAGACGCTTGTGAACGGAGAAAAAAAAAGTTCGCCACACCGCGTGGTACATGAGTGACACTGTGCTCCACTGCACAATGCCGCCTGCCACTGTCCCTACCAACACACGACCTGCATGCTGTGCGCATGTGGTGTCCCAGATGGGTGCCTCCCTCAACAGCGGGAACATTCATCCTCCTCATTTCCCCACTCTTTCGTGTTGACGTCTGCTCTGTGCACAACGTGATGTTGACGCTCACACTCGGTTCGCTCACGCTCCGTCTCTTGTGGCCATTCGCGCGCTCATGGTGGGGCCTCTCGCTCTAACCAAGAAATGGAGTTCCCTCACCACAACACTTCGCTTCATGACGATGACGTCACGAAGCAACGACTCCACTTGCGTGAGTTCCGCTTCGTGCCGGAGGAGCCAAAGCTCGCCTCAACCACCGGCAGAGCGGAGCCTCGTCGATATCTCAAAACGTCCCAGACGTCACGCAGCCGGCCTCAGCTCCTCGCCCCCATGCCGGGCGTTTCCACAGATGCTGCACGCCACATGGAGGGTGCCGGTCCCTCACCCGCGCACGAGTCTGCCCAACTGCAGCGACTGTCCGTTGTTCCTTTGCAAAGCGTTGGCGCCAACGCCAAATCAACGCCGCAGAAAACCCTCAAGAAGGTGCCAATGCGTGGTGCCATGAATGTGCGGAAAGTCAGCCCGCCGCGCGGGTCCCCGCACACACGCTGGGCGCGTCGCTCGTCGAGCGTCGACGCATGTCGCCGCAAGGGGTTGCATATTGAGGGAAGCTCAGTGCTGTCCACAAGTCCCGGTGTCGCTCTGCAGGCGCTTGAGCATCTGAGCGAATGCGTACAGGAAGAACGTCAGCTAAAGGCCCTACTCGAGAATGCTCAACGAGCCAAGGTGGCGGCGTTCCGCGCTGTTATCAAGGCATTTCTTGCCGCATGTACCGGCGCGCCGCGTGATGACCGCACTGGGACGAGCGGGGGCGGAGCCGATGGAATCGCTGTGGCCCGCTGTAGTGTTGTGACAAACGCACTGGTTGTTGTGATTCAAAGCTACCTGCGTGCGATAGGTTCATCGCGGCGTGCGCATTCACTTCTAGCGGCGACCGGGTGGTCTACCCGCCTGGCGCAGACAGCTCCGGGCGGGTTGACAGCGAACCAGAAGTCTGCCACTCTGCCCAGCGGCGAGCACGACCCCAGCCACGCCTTTGACCGGTCTCTCTCCACCACGCGCAACCTCGAGGACCTCCTCGATATGAGTGAGATCAACCAACTGAAACAGCTCTACTTTGATTTTTACGATTGTGAAGTGGTGAGCTTGGGTTCAGATGTCAACTCCGAATTTGACGGTGACTCAGTGCAGCGACTGTGCCCACCGGAACCGTCGGAGTCGTTCAGCAGTACAGAGGAAAGTCGACCGTGAACTGCGACTACGCACATGTGTGCCTCTCCATGTCTAGGTATGTATGCTGCTTCTTTTGCCCATTATTAGGCGCATGCACGCCGCACTTGTTTTTCCTTCCCAATCGTCACATTGAGACACGCGAAATAAAAAGTCTGCAGGTCATCGTTAACCTGCTTTCCGTGCACGTATTGACGACTGGTCGTGACGTTGACAAACCACTTGTGAGTTGTTCACCTTTTTTTTTTTGTTCCTCGTCTCTCTGTGCGTCATAGGACTCATAGCCGCATCTATTTGCTTTGCTTGCTTCTTCCGCCGCTTTGCTGTCCACTCCACTCCACTCCCTCTCCTCTCTCCCGTTTTTCCCTCAAAACATGTATGTACGCTGTCCTCTGCGCCAAAGGGCTTTCACCCTCTTGCTGTACACAGCGTTGTTCGGCGCCACTGTCGTTTCAGTCGTCCTTCGATTCCCTTTTAAAAAGCTTTCTCCATTCAGCGGCTATCGACACCGCGTTTTGTTTTCTTCTCCGTCTCTGCGCTCGGTGGGTTGTCTCTCTCTCCACCTTTAGACGTAGCTGGGTGTGCACGTACACAGCAATTTGTCCTGCCGACCGCCTACTCTCTCTCACTCTCCCTCTGTTTTTGTTTTTGCTCTGGTGACGCTTCTGTCACCACAGAAACTGCTGAAGTCTTCACAGTGTGGAATTAGAACTGATTGCCACCACGGCGGGACAACAGCTGCCACCTGTAGTGGCCTGCTTGTGTCAGGACTCCCCGTCCTCGGGCTGGCGTTTACTCTTTACGTTCGCATGTTGACGGAATTGTTTTTCACTTCTTCTTCCGCACTCACACACGCACAACAGAGAGGCGGGTAAGCTTATCACCACACACTCACACACACACACACAAAAGATGGGCACAAACCCTCCGGATGTGGAGGCGGAGCTTGACAAGATGTTTTGGAAGCCGCCTGCAGTGAGTGATCCGTCAGCGTTGGTCAATCCGTTTTTCTCTTCCAAGCCCCTGCCTCATAACTTTAGTAAACACTATGTACCGTACGTTCTGTCTGCGTTCACGCAGCTTTCACAGCTCACTCACGAAGTCGCTGTGAATGCACCGATCCAGGGCTCTTCAGCCAACCCCGTTCTTCGGAGTTTTCTCGTGTTCCACGTGGAGCGCATCATCGATGCTGGCTTCAATGACCCAACGTTTATGAGAAGCCTCCGCCCGACGAAGGCTTCTGACCACGATGCGGCAGACCGCTTAGCGATGCTTCGAACCGCCTCTGCGGAGTTCTCCACTCGTTGGCACACAGCCATGCTTGCTGAGCAGAAACATGAGAGCCTGCGAGTCATCAAGCAGTGTTGGGCCGCTGCGAAGAGCGCGGCAGACGTAATTAGCACGCAGACACTGTCGTTCGAGAATGCAGAGTCCCGCGTCGAACTGGCGTTGCCATGGTGGCGCGTGGCCGATATCTTCACCACGGAAGGCCGGTTTCCAACGAGACTGGTCATTCTTTGGCTCTGGTGGGGTGCGCTCGTGGCGTTGGCCCTGGATGTATTCGTCTGGGTTATCTGGCACTCCCCCAACCTATGGATGCCCATTGTCGCTACTGTGGTCTGTACGACCGGTTTCGGTGGTTTCTTGGTCTTTTTCTACACCCTCACGCGTCGCAACACTGTGGCATCGTGGTTCGCGAACATGCTGTCGCGTCACTTGGCGCTGGAGTATTACACTCAGCGGGAAGGCAGAGCGAGTCGCGTGGGTGAGCAAGACTTGGAGTTTTACATCGGCTCAAAGAAGACCAACCACCCGCGCAAGCTCACGCTGAGCCCGTCCGTCATTAACCACCAGGTCATCATGATTGGTATCACGAACGCGAAGCAACTGCGCATTTGCAGCTGGAACTTCAGTGCGCGCCTCGCCACAAACATTCGCTGGGAAGACGCGATCGGGAAGTCCCTTGAGGCGATGATTGACCCTGACAGTATTCCCGTGGTGCAAACGATGTTCAACGAGTTGAAGCTTCGCGGTAAAAGCAGCCAGCACAGATTGCTGTTCAACTCTGTCAGGAAAGGTAAGGTACCTATCCGCGCCACGGCCACCATCGCATGTGTAGACGGGTCGCCAATCGGTATGATTGTCGGCACGGTGATAGAGGAGGAAGAGCGCGCGGTGATGTCGTACTTTTCTCGTACTGGAGCCAGTGCGCTGCTGGATCACCTCAGAGAGGTTCACCACGTCGACAACACGACAACAACGGACCTCGTGATGGCAAACTCATTCGAACTGTTGAAGGAGCGGACCACAAGCGCCATCCGCAATTGGCGTGCCACAGAAAAGGAGGAGCTGATCGACTTGCTAGAAAACCCCACAGCTGGCGGCGTTCGGGCCAAGGTTCACTGCGCCGACAACGTGCCCGGCACATTCCAGTGCGATTACATGCAGACGGAACGAATTCTCTCCGATGTGTTCAACGGCATCCAAAACGTTTCGCTCGACAGAACGGTCTCTGTGTCATTGTCGTTCCGAGAGACGAGCATCGACCACTTTGGAGGCGGCGGCGTCGTCATGATGCTCCAGGTGCTCATCGAAACCGAGCTTCCGTGTAGCATCCCACCAGGCCTCAAGACGAGCCTGCAAGAGAGCCTCCGTAATGTTGGCTACCTTGTAGAGATGACGGAGTTCTCTGTGCGGATGCAGTTTCCCGTCACCCCGTCAGCCATCACCGCCAGCGGAGGCTATGCGGAGTCGCTTTCTCACGGCTCGCCGACCTTTGTCTCACCCTGCACGTTTCTGATCTACGAGCCAGACTCTGTGTATCTGTCACATCTTACCAACTACTGCGCGCGTCAGCAGCACCGCTGTTTCCAAGTGCCGAATGTGGTCGAACTGGAGAAACTGTTTGACCAGCTGGGGACAGAGGTCTCTGCGGTTATTCTTGCTTCCGGCAGTCCGTGCTTTGACGCGATGCTCAAGGTTTGCCGCCAGTATAATAGCTTCGTGGTTGTCACGGCGGCGGCACACTCTTCCCAAGGCCTCTTCGCCAATGTGTTTGGTGGCCCGCCGAGACAGTCAACTGACATTCACTACAATTTGAACAAACCTGTGCAGGAGAGCGAGTGGTACAGGTTTCTCAACTATCTGCGCGACTACCGCAAGCACCAAAACGCGCTGCAGGCACCGACCAGCCACGAGTGCAAAATAATGAAGAACATCTCGTCTAGCGAGTCCAGCTCCGTTGATGTTGTTCGCGACATTGTGACTGGTGGCGTGATGGCGCGGAAGACGATCTACCTCTCCCATGATAGCACCTCTGCCCTTGTGATGAACGAGGTCGACATTCTGCGGCACATCAGCGGCAGTCCGTACGTCATCCGCTACATCAGCAGCTCAAGCCCAAGCCGTCGCGAGATTTGCCTTTTCTTTCAGTATTGCAAATACGGCACCCTTATACACGCTGCACGCGAGCAGCCGAAAGGCTTCTTCGACGCTCGACAGGTGGCCCTCTTTGCGCGGCAGCTGCTCTACGCGCTGAAGTACATCCACAGCAAGGGGGTCGCGCACCGCGATGTGAAGCCACAAAACGTTGTCCTGAGCAGCCCGGATCATCTGCAGCTGGCAGACTTCGGATCGGCAACGAGGGACCCAAGCATGGCCGGCTCCGTGCGTGGTGGCACCTTTCGGTACATGGCACCTGAGCGAATTGTCGTGGTCGCCTCTCCCGCGGACGCAGACACCAGTAGTGCAGTGGTGGAAGTCTTTTCCACTGATGGGTCGTCGTCGGCGGCAGCGCGTGACAACGTCTCCATGAAGCCACTCTTTGCCGAGGACTTGTGGTCAGCGGGGCTGACACTCCTTGACGTGGCAGGCGCTTACCCATCTGCACTGGAAGGCCTTCGGACTGGCAGTGACTACCTCAACGTGTACAGTCGATACAGAGATGAGAAGAAGAGTATTGAAATCCAGCTTCCGCGTGACTTCGGCACGAATGGCGTATCGCGCGATGATGCTGTCGACTTTTTCCATCAGCTGCTCCGCTTCAATCCGCTCGAGCGCACGCCGGCGTCACAACTCCTAGCACATCGGTTTCTGGAGACTGTCACATGGGGCTCTGCCAACTTTGAAGACTCTGATCTCTTCACGATGCAGGAGGAGTTCTTGCCTGCAAATGTCCTGAGCACGCAGCGTTTCCACCCTCAGAACTCGTGCTGTTCCGTGTTCACCATTGGCGACGACGACGACGGTGACGACCCCTACAATGACGACTTATGACGGCTCTCCGAGGCGATGTGAGAGAAACGCCTCTTCATCTCATTGCACGCGCGGCTACAGCGCGAGCGCGGTGCCCCTTAGTGTATGCGCTGAAGAAGGGCTCTTCCCTCCCCGTGTCTCCAATGCCGCGCAGGCACTCTTGAGGGGTCATATCGTCACTTTTTCGCTTTTGACAGGACTGTCGACTGAACGAGACGATTGGCCCATTTTTTCTTTTTACTGACGAAGGCATCTTGCACTTTACTCCGGTACTTGATGTTCGCTGATTTTTCTTTCTTGTTGCACCAGTCGTCACCACTTTCGTGAAGCTTCTCTCCTAGAGAAGGTTACCCGTTCCCCCGACACATATGTTGCCGCACTTCTCGAATGATGAGCATTGCCGCTCATTGTTGTTTCCTTTGCACACGTGGATTTCTGTTTCTTTCTTCTTTTGTTTTGCATTACTTCTCTCCACACACACATACACACACGCAATCGGTAATTTCTTCGATGAACTGCAGTGAGTCAATCGTGCAAGCTCGCTGCTCGGTAAACAAAATTGGGGCGTCCCTATTTCCTACAAAGACGGTGATGGGTATCGGGTGACGGTCGAAGTAGCAGGATTTCTCGGCTTCTCGCGGTATCAGCACATAGCTGTAATACCTTTACGACATTGCCCTCCACGTGATTCTTGGCATTGCCAACTGCGCGTGATCACTGTCGCTCTCCCTCTCCCCTGCATTCGCTGTTGATTCTGCTAGGCTGACGTCTACTGTCGCTCCCCCCCCCGAGTCAGCGGCCTATTTCTGCGGCGACAGCTCAGTTTCCCGCTTTTTTTCGTGTGTGCGCGCGTGACAGCCATTCCGCAAGCCGACACCTCTGCCTGTGTATTGCACGCATCCACGGGGTGGTCGAGGTGCACATAGGTGTTGGCAGATGCAGCACGACCACTCGGAGCTAACCCCAGGTCGAAAGGACTTCTGGGATGACTTTTACGACGCGGATGGTGGCCGCTTGTCTCAGAAGGAGGCTTCCCACCGCCGCGCCGAAGAGTTGCAGGAAAGGGGTAGTCTAATGAATCACTACGAGTGGTTTATGGAATTTCCGCTATACGAGGCCGATCTCGTCTCCGCTATTCGGCAGAACCTCACTCTGCCCGTGGCAGCTGCTCGCGACGGCCCACGTGGGCTTCGTGTTCTTCACATAGGCTGCGGCAACAGCGACTTTTGTGACCACGTGCAGGACGTGGTTTCCAGTGCCCTCACCGGTCCACAAGGAATCACCCAATCGCCGGAAGTCCTCAATGTGGATGTGTGCGAAAACATCTTGACGCACCTTCTTCAGGTTCATCCTGCCCGACTCTACGCTGTAGGGAGCTGCTGTGAGCTGACAGGTGGGGACGGTACCACTGTGAACGGTGACGCTTCAGCAGCGGGTGCGTCGCCTCAGGTTCCATGGTACGAGACGGGGGCGCCGTCATCACCTGGTGGGTGTGCCAGATTACTGAGAGTGTCCCCAGGCAGTGTTGACCTTGTGTTCGACAAAGGAACTGTTGATGCTCTGTTGAGTGCCTTTGTGGGTGAGTTTAACGATAACGTGGCCGCGTACGCTGAGGAGAGCCTCAAAGTTTTGCATCCTGGGGGGCTACTGTTTCTCATCTCCATAAACTCTGCAGACACGCTCGACTCGTACTTCCTCAGTGCATCTGCGTATGGCCGTTACTTTCACCTTTGCTACGAAAGTACCATCCATCTTTCCAAGCATGTTGCGAGCAGCCTTCGTGTCGAGACACTCGGCAGCCGATACAATTGTCGTGCGTATGTGGTGCGTTCTGAATAAGCTGCCACCCCCTTTTTTATTTCCCGGTTGTCATTGGGTGATTATGAGTCTATCATGACAACGACCATGCTCGCCGTCATTAACACGCACGCGTATTTACTTGACATACCCGTCACCGGCTGTGCTCGGGTGTCTGCGGGCAGTCTGCTCGCGCTCCTCGCCGCCTTGTGTCTCACGGCCACGACCCACACTTCGTTCACGACACGCTGTTCTGTTGTGAGACGAAGAAAATGCTTTCGCCAAGACCACAACAGGCTTGCGCGTGTCGTGCCGAACTGTTCATGGGCACCTTTCATCACCTGTGTTTCGTCTCCCTCACAGAGTCTACTGCATCGTAGTTGTTGTTCTGTTATTGGGTGCCCTACCACTCTCTTCTGTCACTGGAAGACACTGTCATCACAGCACTCCCACGGCATACCGGAACGCATAGCAGTTTTGCTTTTCTGTTTAGTTGCTGTCCGCTCCTCGTCTTCGTACCCTCTCACGCCGTTATTATTATTACCGTTTTACTTTTTCCCTTTTGGGCGTTGGTGAGACTTCTCTCTGTGACTGTTTTTGTTGCGTGCCACCTTTGCCCAAAATGTTTTGGTCAAAGTCGCGACGACAGCAGGAAAAGGTTGAATTGCCCTCCGAGAGTGACGATGGTGATGACTCAACCTCGCCTACTCACAGCTCAACAGGCGGCTCTGCAGCGACGTCAGAGGCATTTCCGCTGCGATCCAACGCCTCCCCGCGCGCCGCTTCGCTCGGTGGCGGGACTGGCAGCGCACGTGGTGCTGGCGTGCCCGGTGCGACAGCTGCGCTCGGCATGAGTCAGCGCAGCCGCGGCAGCTTCTTTTCTGGAGTCAACTCGCCTCGCACCCCCGCACTTTTCACACCCGGTGGTGCACTGGTGGCAACCGGGCCTCATCACCGTGCGCTCAGCGAGGGTGGTCGCGCCCCTTCCGTTGGAAACCACAGTGCAGCCAACGCTCCGCGCCACTCACAGCCCAACATGTTGTCGAGCTCCCTTCGGCTCGCAACAGCCTCACTCAATGGCGCCTCTTGCAGCGAGGCACCTATTTTCGCCGACTACATTGCTCAGCAGTCGATGATGCAGCGGCGACCGACAATGAACATACTCGTCATTGGTGCGCCACAGGTGGGCAAGTCGACGTTCATCAACATCTACCGCTCGGCGGTGACGAATAACATGAAGTGGCCGACGGCTCCCGTCGGTATGTGTGGATTCTACGGTACGACAACTGTGGAGCCCTACCCCAACCATCCCACCGAGCCAACTTGGCTGTGCATTGACACGCCGGGTCGTTTCTACGACGCCAAGGACACGGCCGTCCTCGCGAAGCTCGTCGAAGGCATGCCGTGGAAGACACGCTTGGCCGGCTCGAAGAGCCTTTCCATTGACGAAGTGGCCGACATCACACCTATTGCCGCCAACGCTGCTCATCAGTGCGTCATCGTCGTGCCGGCCACGGACTTGATTGAGGACCGGGGATGGACCTCCGTCCTCGCGTTGCGGTCGCGGTACGTGCCGGCCACAGACTCGGAGAACGTGGTCATGTACACCAAAGGCCTTGTGTCACACCTCCGCACACTCATGAATGACGCCTCACCCTTTGTGGTTGTCACAAAGATGGACAAGGTTGGTGGAGCGGGCTGCCACGCAGCGAAATGTGCGGTCGTTGACCTTATGAGTCAATGCGTGCCGTCAAATCGTATCTACTTTTGCGCTTCGTCGCAGGAGAACTCCTTCGCAACTGTGCGGCGAGATCTGGTTCTTGACGCAGACTCACGCGAGAGCCTTGTGCAGCTTTATGAAGACATGTGTTTCACTGTGCAATGGAAAAAACGGATTGAGGAACTGTAGAAAAGGGAAAGACATCACCTACAACACGCCCGCGACCCGTCATCGGGCTGTCGTTTCCTAGCTTGTTGTGTGTCCCCCCCCGGTTCCTTCGCGACTGCACTGCCGAGAGCGCGGTGTAGATCCGTTCATTCGCCTGTGTCTGTGCCTGCGTGCTTGTGTTTCTAGACCTCGTTCTGTTTCCGAACTTGCTTTAGGCACAGTCGCGCCATCAACCAATGATCGGTCGTCCTTCGCTGGGCAAACTGCACGACGTGCGTTTTATTTGCGCTTCCAGTCGGTACTGACTGCGTGCGCGTGGCCATAACACCGCCACACCCACACGCCCGCCGCCGCAACCGCAACAGTGGACAAACACCCTTATCGTCTCCTTGGTTGGGCAAAGTGGGGTGTGTGTGCTCCCGCACTTTGCAAGCCGGCGTACCTCGTGCATGCGGTCAAGTGACTGCTCTGGCAGTCCGTGAGCAAAGCATTCCTTCACTCATTTTGCCTCCACTCTCCCCCCCTTTTTTTTTGCCGCATATGCCGGTGACAGACCTTCCCACTTCGTATCACAAAGGCGCGCGGCTAGTGGTGGCGCTTCCGATCCTGCGGCACTATCAACGGTCATGAGCACACCACCACCATCGACAGCTCAATGGCCACTGGGCCCCTCGCTGGCATTGGAGGGCGTTAGTACAGGCGACCTAGTGTTCATGAACCGCAAGTGTTTGGCTATGAAGGATCCGCTTGGCATTGGTCTGTGCCTTCTCACGAAAACCGAGAACCGTTTCGACCACGTTGGTATGATCGTGAAACTAAGTTCGGACCGCATTCAAAGCGACTTCAGGGAGGCCCGTAAGAAGATTGTGAAAGAGTCCCCTTCCGGGACCTATGTGTTGGAAACCAACATGAAGGGGGTGACCCTCCTCTCGGCCGAGGACCGCATTGGCCGTTCGTCGGCACATGAAATCGTAGTCCGTCCTCTGCGCGTCGGGTCCGACGCAAGTCGGCAAAGTACGTCGACGCGCATGCTACAAGAGTTAGAGAACATGTACAGCATCCCATATCAAAGCGACATGTGGAGCATCTTTCCGTCCATTTTTAGTCCACCAGACAAGATGGACCGCATTGACGCCGCGTACAAGATCCACCAACTTGAGCATGAGGCCCAGGCGATCGACCGCGCATTGAGCTCCGCAAGCAGCAGCACTGCGTCTTTCACACAGCACTACAAGGAATTGCGTGATATTTACAAAAACAGCCAGCAGTTCCTCGCAGAGACATATTTTCCACACCTCGGCCTCGGGGAGGCGCAAGCCGGTGACTTTTGTCGCCCATCGGAATGGCAAGCGGGGCACTTTTGGTTTGACGGAACGAACCAAGCGACGCAGATGGTCTGCTCTGAGTTCATCTGCAACCTATGGCAGCGCACTGGACTGCTGAATGGGTTCGCGCCTGCGTCATCGAACAGGCCGTTTGATCTCCTCGACGACACGCGACTGAACTCCCTCGGCGATAAGGTTGGCTTTGCGCCGTTGTTTCCGCTGAAGACGACGGACAGATCACGGAAATACTGGGACGGAAGCAGCGCCACACACGGACTTCCGACTCCGCTAGCTTGCGTGGACGAAAGCTGGGCCGCAGCGGGAACAGCGCCCATTGAGGACGCGAGCTTTGAAGAAAAGAGACTGGCCTTTCTCAACGCCATTCGCACCACCCACTGTCTCTCAACCTTCAGCTCCATCGACGAAGTCACTGCAACGGCTAGAACTGGGGCCTTGCTGCCGTTCCAATGGCTGGTGCAGTCAGCGTGGTCGACTCAAGTCGAGCGCGACCTTCCGTACCGTCTTGCTGGCGCCGCGGTGGTGTTCTCTGTGTGTGCGGTGCCAGTCGCTCCGCTTACACTGCGTTGGATGGAAAGCCAGTGTGGCTTGTTCCTCGTGCGCGGAAGTGTGTGGTCGCTGGCGAGCGGCGTACTTGCGCGGAACCTCACGTTCGCCGCCGCGCAGGGACTGTTTGCGTGGGCTGTGCTTCGTGTCACCACGGAGGCACCAGAGGAGCGCGCACCACGAAGCGTCTTCTACGGCACACACTCGCGCTCGTCACTCGTCGACACGCGGCATCCGTATTACACTGTCGTCACCACCATGCTTGCCTCTGCCGTTTGCGCGCACGTGGTCACCACACCCATTTTTAACTCGACTGTGTCTTACCACTTTGGCCCGCTACGGCCAGGGCCGCTGCCACTGCGGCTCCTCTGCCACGGCTGTCTTTCCATGGCACCACTCGCGGCACTGCTGCCTATGCAAGCGTACTGGCTGTCATGGTATGAGACTGGCAGCTCCTTTATTGTACCGGTCCGTTCGTCTGTGCTACGCGCTCGCCCTGACCTACTCGAGGATCCGCGGTGGCCTCATTTTCGGAATGACGCACTGGTGGGCAGCTTCTTGTTCATGTGCGGCGTTGATGCGTTGTTGTATCCCGTTCGTACCGCCAGTCTACGGCGCCTCATGCGAAAGCTTTACGCTCCGCAAGGCGCACCCACCTTCGGACCACGGCTGTTTCCTGGGTACCGATACCGCGCCATCAGCAACCTCCTGATTTTCAGTCTCACGACTGCATTCTTTCACGGTGCTTCCGCGCTGTAGTGCACTCCGTGGCACCACCCTCCGCGGCGTCGATGGCTCTTATGATGTCTGCTGTGTCATATCTTCCTTGTTTTACTCTTGTCATCCTCTTACCACGATTTCTGACATGCTGGCAACTGCTCTTTACGGACTTCCTTGTCTGGCACGAGCAACGCTTCTCAGGGGATGTTCGTCGCACGGCGCTGACAAACACACAGCGTTCAGTCACCTTCCAGTGCCGCCCAGGCGATGGCCGCTCGTTCTTTCTTGCTGTCTCCTCCACATGTACGAGCATACACTCGCTTACCCTCCCACTTCTTTTCTCTTCTTTTCCTGTCGTGAACCGTGATGCCATTGGCTAATGCGGTCGTCACTTTCTTGTCTTCCGCGACTGCACTGTACACACGCGCGTGCGCACAACCAGTGAACGCTTACACGCAACGGGTGTCTCGTACCGTTGTGACCTTCGCCGGCTCCTCACCTGTTACGGCCAACACGCTTTTGCCCTTCTTCGTGCCTTTCATCGTCCGCGACACACTTCCGCTGAGAACAATTGAATACCAAACGCTTCTGCCGTTGTTACTGTGCTTTTTTTTTTTTCGAGTTCGTCTTCGTTTTCCTCGGCTTGCCTGGCTTCTTCTTCTTGGTTCGTTGCTTCCCTCTCTCTTTCCCTTGCGACAGTAGCGGTGGGACGCACCTTAATCTACGCTTATCTCTGCCAACGGTTTTCGGCATCTCCGTGGTCTGACTCGTGGGTGTGCAGTCTCCCCACTCTTAAGTGCGCGTGTTAGGCTATTCTGTTTCCTCCCCGGCTCTCGGTGCTGTGTGTGCAGTGCACATTTGGTAGCGTTGCAGCTCTGTTTGTACAAGTGGAATAATGCATCGCAGTGTGACTGGCGGGGCTGAGGGGGCTCACACGGCCGCTGACGCTAGCACCCTTCAGTATGTCAACCAACGACGACAGCAAGTCGCAGAGGTGTTGCGGAACAAGGGTATCATCTGCGAAGACTACCTGCTGACCCAATCGTGCCCTCGCACGCCTTTCTGTCCGTACATGCACATTCGAAATGGCGAGGTCAGACCGTTGCCATGGAGTGTCTGTGCCTTCTTCAACCAAGGCGTCTGCCTGCGCGACCGATGCACGTTCTTCCACGGTAGTCAAGAACACCTCAACGCACTCAGAGCACAAAAGGCGAAGCTGTACCGCCCACAAGACTACATGGTAATAGCCCGACCACCACGTGAATTTCTCGCAGAAGACGGCAACCTGTCCACGGAAATCACTGACAAACAGCTCGAGGACGCTCGTGCAGTCATGAGGCGTTCAACGACACCCGCAACCGTGATGGCACCGTACCCCACCGCTACACTGTTCCCTGAACCACAGGGTCAGACACCTATTTTCATGATGCCCGCTCAGCCTGCCCCGCGGCAAGCCATCATGATCAATGCACCCGTGCAACTCATTTCCGCACCGCAATACGCACCCGTGGCAAATTACGCCTACATGACGAATGCCACCGGTCTTCCCATGGTCCTCTCAGCCCCGGAGAGCAACATGACCAACGGGTCAGGAGCGCCTTTCAACACAATGCCCAGTGGTATGGCTTACGCTCAGTACGCGCCAGCCCCACAGTTCGCGCAATCTCCACCGCACACCTACCAAGTGTTTCACTTTCAGTGACAGCGTGTGTGTGCCATTTTTAAAGCAGACGCAAATAAAATCGTCATTGCGGTGTGAGGCACACCTTTGTTTTTGCTTTCCTTTTACCCTCTTTTTCCTTGTATCCCCTTCCGACAACCACTCTTTCTGTGGCGCTCAGGGGACGCGGCACTTTTTTTTCCTTTCGTTACTGGTTACTCTCTTTCATCCTTCTGAATACTCCTTTGCCCTTTCACGTGCTTTTTCCTTGTTGTCGTCATTTTCTTCTCGCATGCGGGCTTCATTTCATGGTCTTGCGTCCAGGTTGGTCTGCCGGTAGCGCTGTTCTTTGTTGCCGAGCGCAAAGGACTCAGTGAAACTATACGCAGTATGTACTATTCCGGACTTGTGTCGTTGGAATGTCTACTCGTTTTTGCTCTCGTTTAACCTTTCTGCACTTTGGCGTGCCAATGTTTCTCTGTTTGTCGATTAGTTGGAGTTGAAACACGTCTAGATCTTAGTGTTGGCGGTCGAGCCTTTCTGCGTGACGCACCTTCTTCTCTTCTCCTTGATTCTTGCCCGTGACAACCGCAAGTAGTCGCCTTCTCGCACCCAGCAGAGTGTCGGTACTGCACGCTCTTTCCTTTTTCTTCTTCTGCGAGTCACGGATACTTTTTTTTTTGCGGATAAAGATAACAAAATGCACCAGTCTGTCGCGGGGATTTCGCACACCTGAATGGGGACTCCGACCGGCTGATACCAGACCCGTGTTTTCAACTGTGTTCGTGAAAAGGCGTGGCTTAATGATGCAGCCACAGCACACAGCGTTTGGTTGCCGCTCTTTGAGTGCCCAGGTGCGTGTGTGTTGTGGAAAGCTGAGCATCCTTCGTTCTGAAGCTTCGTGTGCCACTGTGATGTTCTTGCAACCCCTTTTCTTATTTTATTCTGTTTTTTTTTTCCTGCAATGCTCGCTCGCCTGTATCCAACGCGCACCGCAAAAGCTCAAAAAACTCTACGGAGGCACAGTCCGCTCACGTGAAGCATGCTTTCACATTCTTTGCTGGCTGTTGGTGTCTAACCTTTCGCGTAGTTTTTTTTTTCAAACATAGAAGTATTCATTTCGTGCCCCAAGTTCCTTCGAGTGCAAGATCATTCTTTTTTTTTTTTTCTTCTTTCCTCAACGCGTGTGTCTCTTTGTTTCCTTTGTTTTGTGTTTTGTTACACCGCCGCCAACAGATGTCGACGACAAGTTGGCGGATGGGAACGTTTGTTCCCGTCTTCTTTTTTCTTCATTCGTTGTGCAGGGAATTCGGGCAACCGATTCGCTGGCTGCGCAGTTGTCGGCTATCGCGACAGACGAAAAGATGCGTGCGAACGTTGAGTCGCCGCTCGCTCTGCGGCTCAACCAACCGTGAAGCGCTACACACAACGGTGGAGCACATGGACATCGTCAGCCAGTTACGCGCGTACGGTGTACCCTGACTTAGCTCCCAAGCAACACTATTTGATTTCAGTTCACCGCGAGTCCCCTTGTGTTTTTTTCTGTTCGTTGTTTTCATTGGCCTCTTTTCTCTCAGTGTTCGCTACCGTTCTTCTTTCTCGTTTCTTCCGTCGCCTGTGGTGTGTTGCGGCCTCTACGGCTTGCCACGAACTCGCGCGCTTTACATCGTCTCGCGTGCTCACCGTTTTTGTTTTGACGGCAGAGAAGGCGTTGTGGGAAGTCTGTGCACACGTCGTGACTTCTTGTCGAACCCGTCGTTGTTGGCACCATCTGCCTCTCTCTCTTTGGTCGGCTTGTTCGCCGTCCACGGAGTCCTGTGTGTGTGCGATGCGCCCGTTGTGACGATCAGAGACCACTGTGACATCCAACGTGCGAACCGAGAAGAACCCAAACCGTATCGCCGGTACACTTCGGTGGTCCGGTGCGCCGCGTGTTCAACATTCCTACGCAGCTAAAACACGGAGACACACACACGGCTGACTGTGTGGGTAGGACTGCCTGAGGCTGCGCATGTGGGTATGTGCGTGTGCGTGTAAATTTTTCAGCAACACTGTGTGTGTCCGTTTGTAAGTCATGCGAAGCTGGCTGGTACGCCGCTCTTTCTTTCCTTTTCTGCCATCTGTTTCATTGATTTTCCCTGGCGGTGACGTCACGATGTGAACGCCGTCATGTTACTAATGTGCCTTCGGCTCCGCATTATTTCCTTTTCGTTTGCATCCTGCGTTTTCTGCCACTTGTTGTCATTTTTGTTTTCTGTGTTCTCGCCACTGGCAAAGCAGGAAGAAGCGTGACGCTACTTGTCGCAGTCGCACTACCGCTCCTCCCCCACCTCAGTCGGTTAGACGCGGAGCAGTGAAGTAGAGCTGCGCGTGCGACTGGCTGATTGGGTGCGTCTTTTGCGTGCGCTTAACTTCCTTTGAGCAGCCACTACGTACTTCTCTCTGGCAAGAACGACGTTTGTTGGTGTGCTTGTCGCGAAGTGCCACGAGAGCAGTGATGATCTTCAGTTTGCTGTCTCTGCGCTTGCTTTTCTTTCTTTCGTTTTCTCTGCACTCGTTCTGGATTGCTGCTCAACAGGAAACTGCTACGATGCGTATGGCGTTTGGAGGTCATCACTGGCTTTCTTTGACCACTTGAACAGTGCGGCACGGAGCAGCGCAAACGAAGTTCCCCTCATATCTAGCATGCCTCAGGCGGACAAGGTCGTACACGCGAGAGCAATCCGTTTTGCCGCTGTTGGTGAGGTACTTTATTTACGGTGCACACGTGCAACCTTCATGTCAGCAACGAGCTTGTCAGCAAGGATGTTCTCGGAACTGTATTCACGTGTGATAGCTAACCTATGTGTGTGCATCTCTTCATCCTCAATCGTCTGCACTGGGCTTTAGCCACAAGCACGTGCGTGGTTGCCTCCATTTGATAGTGCATTGTGCCCTGACCATGCTGTACATGGGCAGAGGCTTGGTCGGGATGTGTACGATAGCTTGCCCTTCTATTATGCATCAGTGCACGGTGCTTTTCACAGTCGCAGACGCTGTTTTTTTTTTTTTCCTTTCTCTTCTGTCTTTTTTTTTTTGGATGCGCACAATCGTCCACCAGTTTCGTTGTCTCTTGTTATGATCTCGCAGTTTTTTCTTTTTGTTGTTGTGTTGACCACCATCTGCTCTGACGCTTTATACCTGCGTTCTTTTTTTCACCGATCACTGTCAGTGACGTGGTGGTCCAATCAGGCATCGCTGACTGCCCCTGCCGTCACCAGAAGCGCCAAATCTAATGATAATCGTTATTTGTTCAGCAAAACCAACACGCACACGTACACGTGTCGCTCTTTTTTCCTCTTTTTTTTTGTATTTGAGATGCACTCTACTATCTCTGGTGTTCATCTTCTCATTTCTTTCTGCTGACACAGAGGTGCTGCGGTGACACCACCTGTGAAGTCCGTGTGATTATGAGCCTCCGTGTTCATCAGCCACGCACCCACTTGACCCATCCAGTGCAACACGTTGCACTGTGAGTAGGGGTTTTCTGTCTTCCCTCCCTCACACCCGCAACAGCTTATATGTAATTCTTCGTTATTTTGTATGAATGCTCACAACCGTTAGATAGTAGTGTCTCGCTCCCACTACTTGCAGTACGGCGACCGTTTTTTTTCTGATTTCGTCGACTGCTTTGAGTCCGTGTGTGTGCGTCTGTGGTTGTGTATGCGTTTGCTGTTATCTTGTTTCAAATGGCATTGTAGAGGCTCAATGGATGCGAGCTAATGTACTCCAACTGTGGTGCAAGCAAAACCTTGGAACCACCGGGTTTATTCTATTTACTTTTCGCGCACCTCTACACCGACGGAGTCTGGTCCACTGGGCTACAGTGCCTTTCGGTAAACTGGCGTGGGCGGGTGTGTATCTCTCAGTTGGCTGTTTTTCCGTCCATTTCTTTCACTGTTTCTCTTCTCTTTTTGCTTTTTGGTGCCAGCCTCATTTTCGGTCTTCACTAACCAAGCCGCGTTATTGCTCCGCCCTCCTGGTGGTGACCTTTTCTTTTGTTTTCTTATTTAATAGTGTCGTGAAGCCTTGATAGGAGAGCGGAACGCGTAGTGAGCGCTGCGCCATTAACTTCCGTTTTTGTTCTTTTGGTTGGTGTTGTCGTTGTTGACTGCGGTCTCGGCGCGCGAAGGCGCCAGTGATTCCTATATTCTTTCCTCGGCTGTTTCTGTCTCCGGTCTCTGCCGTTTCTTCTCGCTTCTCAGTTCTCTTCTCACCATTGCGTTTTTGGGTTATGCTGCGTTGTGTACTGTGACACTTGAGAGTGTGTAGATAATGAACGCCCTGTTGAATACTGATGAACGCGCTGTTTGAGCATGCCACGGCATCGCCGCAGCACTGTCATGCCAAGTAGTCACCTGCTTGAAACGACCCCCTTGCTTCGCCTCTCGTGTGCCCTTCCATGCGTGCGTTGCCAAGTTTGCCGTTCAGATTTCGCGTTGAGTGTCGCGGCCAACGCGCCTGACTGTCGACGCTGCTGCTTTTCTTCACACCTGGTGTCACCCACATCAGCGAGTACACAGTGGATAGTGGACAAGCTGTCCACAGGCCCTTCTTGCACCGCGCACATTGTTCTCCATTCATTCCTCTCCATTACTCGTCTTTATCTTTCGCGTGATGTGTCCAGTGTAGTGTGCGTCGTGGTGCCAGCGCCCGGCAAGCCGACCCGACCCCTGTTCATCTCTGTGCCGTCGTGTTCACACCGGGTGCCGCTTGAATTTTGACTGTGACGCTCTACCGTTGGACCCCAGGCACGCGCAAGGACATAACACCCACCCACTGTCTCCGTTTGGTGAAGCAGCGTGCTATGAAGCACACACTCCGCTTGTGCAACGTCTATGACCCCGCTTTCATGCGGAAGGTGAAGCGCACCCTCAATGCATACGCTGACTCAATGGATCGAACACCCAAAAAAGGTATCTCACGTGAAGCATTTGTGGACGTGGATGAAAAAGGTGCAGCGTGGTACTTGGGGCACATGCAGTCCGCCACCACTGCATTGATGGAGAAAGTCAAGGATGCCGATTTCGTGTTGGAAATTCGTGACGCCCGTCTACCCTTTACAACCGAGAACCCAACCTTGCGCAAACTGGCATCGTCGAAACCACGACTGATTGTTTTTAACAAGGCGGAGTTGTCGAACGAAGAGTTCAACCGTTCTATTCAAGAGTACTATGAAAGCAACGGTGCGTTTGCGCTCTTTACAAGCGCAAAACGAACGTGGAGGGACGTTGTGGAGGCGGTTCAACGCTTCGCAACGCACGTTTTGCCACCGCAGACGTTTCGCACCTCGGCGTACGTCGGACTGGTGGTGGGTATGCCTAACGTTGGCAAATCCACCCTCATCAACGCGCTGCGGCTCGCACATGAGCATGAGTTTCACCGAGAGGACTTTCGGCGCTCTAGGACACCCGAGGCGGTTTCCATCACTCCGGGCACGACACGGTCGTTGAAGCTGGTGCCGTTATGCAAAGATCCCAACATTGTTCTCTACGACTCACCTGGCTTGACACTGCCCGGCAACTTTGCCAAGGAAAGTGGGCTGAAGCTCGCTGCTTGCGGAATTATCCCGCTGAACGACGTGTCGCTGCCGCGTGCCGTTGTGGCTCGCTTCATCTATGACGCACTCACATCCGCCGGCTGTGCGGAACACATGGCTGAATGCCTTCACCTGTCACGGGTGCCCATCAGCTTCGACGACTGCGTTTCGCTTATTTGTGAGCGCAGCGGCACAAGTGGTCAGACAGACATGGGCAACCTCGACCCCTCGCGCGCGCAGCGCTTCCTTATCCACGACTTTCAAATGGGCAACTTGGGCAAGATCACTCTTGACCCACTGCCGCGACGCTTTAGGCGGCACGCCGCGCCCGGACTGCACCCGCTCCTCACTGATGGGGACGCCGAGGGCCACCGTCAGCAGACCCAATCACGTGTGAACACCGCACAGCCACAGGCCGACGATTACGTTTTCACACACCACGTGGAAACCTCTGATGTGGTTGAGCGCTTTCCAGATCACATGAGGGAGGTCCTGGAAGCTTTACGGGGGTCGCCGCACCAGGTGGACACGAAAACAAGCACGTCTACGACCGCACAGGATGCCGTCATCAGTCGCAAACGAGGCCCCATCAGTCGTGCCACGGCTTTTGATGAAGCCGTCGCGCGCAACACCAAGCTGGCACGGCGCAGGTGACAGTGTTTTTGAGCAAATACGGTGACGGCGGTGCTCACGTTGTCGCCACGCCATTTTTTTTTTTCATTGCAATTGTTCACAGTCGACGCGCCACGACATCGCTCATACAAAGTGCCGTTTGGGGCACTATTAGTAGGGCAGGCTTCGTCATGTCGTTCTCAGAGCAACGGTGACCACTGCCTAGGGTCGTTGTCTGCGCAAGCCGCACTGCCCCCACCGCCCGGGCCGTTTTTCAACCCCCTCCCTCCCCCCAGCGGCGTCAACTTGTTGCGGTGTGATTTTTTTGTGGCTCACCGGTTGTTGAGGCAACTTGTCATGTCGTGCACCCTTCTCCTTGTCTACACTTTTACACACAGCCGGCGCCTCTGACCGTTTCCAGTGCGTGTGCTGCACTTGCAGTCACCGTATAACGCTCTTTTCACGCCAATCTTTGCACGCGCTGCTTTCTATCAGCGTACGAGGTGGTAATGAGTAGCAGTGATGTACAGCTGAGACGAGTCCAAGTCTCTTTGGCTGAAGTGATCGACGAGTACGTCACGTTGGAGAAGGAGTGTGATCGCCTCCGTGCTCAGTGTGGTGCGGCTCTGGACACATCCCATACTCTTTTGGAGACCAGTCGTCACGTTGCCGATTACACAGCTGTCATGGAAGCAGTCGTTGTGGCTGCGATGCCCACACTGAGGGACGCTCTTCCCCTGTCAGGTGCTGCAGACTTGAGCGCGTCTGAAAGAAGCCAGGCCATCTCGTCTAGCGAGGCTGTCTTGTTTGTCGCCGAGCTCGCTTCGCAAATGCAACGCGTCGAGGAAGACGTGAACGGCATCCTCAATGGCATCGAGGCAGCCCGGAAGCAACTTGCAAAAGTAGGCGCCAAAGACTCCGTGCACAGCACTCGTGCGACTCGGTCGGAAAGCTCAGCCGACGCCACCGCTGACGTCGCTGAAAGTATCCAACTGCACCGCGAGGCGCGTCAACGCGCCACCGCGATGACGGTCGCCACGCTCAACGCCGAACTCACATCTTGGCAGCGTCGGTACGCAGATCTGCGTGATCGTACAGAGCGCGAGAGGGAATCGGCACAACTAGACGCAGCCGCCGACATCAGGGCTTTGCGCGCGCAGCTACAGGAGAGTGATGCGGTCCTTGGACGGATGTCGCATGAACTAGAAGTGCTCATAGATGAAAACGCACGGTTAAAACAGCAGCTGCGATCTGTTTAAGAATGTCTTCGTCACTTCAGCCGCCGATTATACCTACGAACACACACACACACACACACAAGCGTGTACATCTAGCTGCTTTTGCGTCGACGCCGTACAGAAGAAATGGACGAGAACATGCGACACAGTTGTGGCTGTTATGTGGCGCACCCATGCGCTGTGGGGTGAGGAGAAAAGACGAACTCACATAACACAGCAGTGAATCTCATTTGGTTTTCACGGTAACCTCCATTGGCACCAAGTCTCCGCGGCACCCTCACACACCTGTCTTCTCTTATCTTTCACGTTTTTCTCATTCTCTGTTCTTCATTGCTTTGTCACCAGCAGTGATTTGTCCTCACCGAGGCGAACTTTTGCTGTTGTTGCTGGGCTGACGCAGTTGCCCGCTCGCTTCCGTTGTACCTTCCTTTTTTCTTTTTGGGTCGTGCTGCTGCGCTTTGCCATGACGGAACAGCCGCGTTGGACTCGCCTCCCGATTCGCACCCGTCCTCACCGCAACCCGCTTGCTGAAAACAATGATGACCACCCGGAGTGCCCTGAAGACTTCAAGGAGCGCGTGCGTGAGCACTACGGAAGTGGTGCGGAAGCCCCTCGTGTCGAATGCGTGGATGTCGGCTGCGCGTTCGGGGGTATGCTGTTCGAGCTCTGTGCCGTGTTTCCTCACACGTACATGATTGGGCTGGAGATTCGCCCAAAGGTGGTCGAGTTTGCCCAAAACAAGACACTTGAGCTGCGTGCAAACGCCAACGAGCGAACCCACCACTACAAGAACGTCTGGTTTGAGCAGCTGAACGTGATGAAATTCGGCTCCAACTGCTTCGAGAAGGGACAGCTGAGTCGCCTGTTTTTCTGTTACCCCGACCCACACTGGAAGCGAAAGAACATTCGGCGGCGCATCATTTCACCTGGGCTGGCGCACGAGTACGCCTATTGGCTGAAGCACGGCGGGCTTCTCTACACCGTCTCCGATGTCGAGGAGCTTGAGCAATGGATGGTACAGTGCCTCGATGGGTGCCCCTTGTTCCGTCGTCTCACAGATGCAGAACTGGCAACGGAGGAGCACCAGCGCGTGCTGTCCATCGTGACTGATACCAGCGAGGATGCGCAGCGCACAGAACGAAAAGGCCTGCAAAAACACTTTGCTGTTCACGTTCGCATCTGAGTGTCGAAATGCCCAGTCCTCAAAGCCAGCGACACGGGCAAAAGCTGTTTGTCGGTTTCTTTTGAGACGCGTGGTGTACTGGTGTCATCGTGGTAGTGGTGGTCAAGGCGGCTGTTGTGCCTGTTGGGGTGCATGTGTCTGTGCGTGCGTGTAAGTGTAATGGTTTGGCAGCTGCCACCACACAAAACGGAAGACAATATAGGAGAGAAAGAGAGAGTGAGCGAGACGGGGAGAAAAGAAGAGATCGTCAAGACCGTTTGCTACCCAATTTTCTGGGGTAACAACACAAAAACAACATGTGCTGTTGTTTTCAGCCTCAAAGCACAGCGCACGCTTGCACGCAACACACTCCCCTTCATTGCTTCTAAGTGCGCGCGCGTGATAACTGTAGCCCTCACTGTAGCGCCATTCCCTTGTGTTCTGTCGCGTGTCGTTGTCTCTCTGACTCCTCCTCCCACCTGTTTTTCCACTGTCTGCCCTGCACATTGGTGCTCTTCACTTGCTCTCGGCATTCTCTTCGTTCACTTTTTGTTTTTTCCCCACAGTTTGTCTCACTGTCTGTAGTGGCCTGGAGCACAGCATGATGTTCAACGTCGCACTGGCAGCCGTTCTCCTGCTTTGCGTGGCCAGCACTTGGGGGGCCTCGCAAGAGTTGACGTGCTACAGCACTGGACGGGCGCCTGCGACACCTTATGGCCTCGACCTTTGCTACATGTACGCACACAAAGCGTGTTGTCTTCCGGGAACGGACCTCGACATCAAGTCGGCCTACTCATCACTTATTCCCGGTGGGTCGGGATGTAAGTCGGGCAGTTTACGGATGCACGCCGTCTTGTACGCGTTTCTTCGTTACCTGTGCCTACCGTGCGACCCAGACGAACCCAAATATCGTTTCGAATCGTCTCTCGGTGATGTGGCTGATGGTGGTGTGGTGCCGCCAATGTCAGCACCTGGACAAGGACAGTACACGTGGCGTGTGTGCAAGTCGTTTCTGTACGGTGCCGATGGCACAAACCAAGGTATTTGGGGTGAGGACGCCGCGCAGTATAACACCTGCGGCATCAACCTCCAGAGCTGCCCGGCGACACCGTACTACGACCTCAGCTCCGGCACCCTCGAAGCACCACCCAGCTCGTGCACTTCTACAAGTGAGCTGGTGATACCCTCGGTTTCTTTTGCAGGTGCGACGGACCCCGCGTTGGAAATGTTGAGTCGCGTCGCTCAGACAATGCCAGACTTTCAATTTGTCGTTGTTGACGACACGCACGGGAACTACAACTACGACAAGGCGCCATGCTTTGGTCGCAGTAATAGTGCTCGGTCCCTTTCCGCTTCCACCGCGACTTGCTTTGTGGCGGTAACTGCGCTGCTTCTGTGGTTTCTTTAGAAATCGCTCACCCCACACACCGCGAGTGTGTGTGTGTGTGTGTGTGTGTGTGTATGTCTGCGTGCGCGGGAGCTATCCACGCACCTACTCACCACGTCACTATACCCACGACTGGCCAACCTGATGTGCTTCCCTATACCTTTGTTGCACTGACCTATCCCTCGCGGTTCTCCCCACATACCTGTGCCCGGCCGCCGGCGTGTTTTTGTGACCCAGCTCTGCTCTTGCGTGTGCGTCTGCGCTACAATTACCATTCGCTCTCGATTTTTTTTTTTTGCTGTCCTTGGGTGACTGCCTGAGTGCTCCACCCGACCCTGAAACAGGATTCCCACTAAACCGCGACGAAACTCAAGGGCACGTGTCATAATCTCGTGTCAACGTGCCGGCTTTTTTTGCGTGGCAGTGCGGCTGGCGCAGTGGCGATTTGAAAGCCTCGGAGGCCTCCAAAGTGTGCAGTGTCGCAGCCGCTTTTTTTTTCTTGTATCGCTGTGTGGATGTTTTCCACGGTCATCCTCCTCTCACTTTTTGAACTTGACCCACTCTCTCAATCCCTCTTCTTCCGTCTCGCCACTGAGCGTCCCATCACGTGCGAAATTTACTGCGCCACATGTGAGTAAGCGAACGGAAAGGCGTGAAACACCTTTGGTGTGCCAACGACTACGGGCATGACGTTACAAGGCTCCTCGCTTTACCTGCTCATTGGGTTAGTAGTGGTTGTCCACGTCATCGTTGTCGGGGCTCTTTTTCTTCTCCTCTGGAAGCAAGCACCGAAGCAACGAGGAGGTGTGCGTACCAAAACTCGCCGTTCACTTGAGCAGGAGCTGCGCATCAAACGGCGCGCCGACAAGGTCGAGTAAGTTTTACCGGTTGTCTCTCTTTGTTTCTTCTTTTCTGTTGAGCTTGGGCGCGACGGAACCTATGTTGTCGCTGCGTCGCGCGCTGCTCCAGTCCAAGTGGAAGGTGTCAATCCCACCCAGATGCGCAAGGTCCAGTGGACAAACAGAGCAGACCGTCATTCGCTGGGGGCGTATAAGTGCCCGTGCCGGTGTATCAGCCGTTGACACCGGAGCGAGCCCAGACGTTAGGGGGGCGTCACGTTCAAGCAACCGCCTTAAGCCGAAGGGGTTGCCCGGCGGTTTTGCCGAGGAACACAGCGAGCTGCCAAGGCTGAAGTAATGCATTAGCTTTCAATACCACTGTTTTCTAGTGGTGGCGGATCGTGTCGCCGAGTCCCTGCTTGATTTTCATCGTTTGCATGCCCTAACTGACGTCACCGCATCAAATCAGCGGGGACACACACACACACACACAACCGTTTAACGAATGCAGTTGACCCTGGTGTTCCCACAGCCGACGACAGCGAACTCATGTTCACGACGTTCACGCCCATTAATGCTGGCACCTGCGTATCTGAGGGCACCTCAGTTTTCTCTCAATAGCTGATAGGGCCACTCAACGTGTGTCGCCGTCTCAAACGATGTTTCTTCTTTCTCCACACTCCTACCCAATGTTTTGTTTTCTCGATCATGCCCCACTTCCCCCGCTACGCGACCACAATTGTGTACGTGTGTGTATGTGTTTGTGTGGTTGGACACTGCTATTAGTGGCGGTATGCTTTTTTTGTCCACGCTTGTCGTTCTTTTGGCGCTGGCTGTCACATGCCGGCTGAGGAGGCTCACGACCTTCTCTGGTAACGCTGTCGGATTTCTGCACGCGTCTTCTGGGGCTGGTGGCGGTGGTGAGCGCGTGCTCTGGGTCGCTGTTGACGCGCTGCAACGGGAAGACGCAAAGAGGGGTGTGGATCGTGAGTATGTGCTGTATACCAACCGATACTCACAGAAGGGTCTCAACGGCACTTCCGGAACCGACGAGCTTCTTGCGTTGGTGGAAACTCAGTTTAAGATTCGCTTGACGCGGCCGATTCGTTGCGTGTTCCTTGACCCGCGACTGACGCGCTGGCTTAGTGGCGACGTTTACCCACGCTTGACCCTGCTGCTACAGACAGTGGTGGGAGGCACGCTGCTCTTCGTGTCGTGTGCCGTGTTGAACCGTGTCACGCCACTGGTTGTTGAGACGGTTGGCGTGCCCATGGTGTACCCACTCCTGCGAGTGCTTGCCGGCGCGCGCGTGGTCTCTTATACACATTATCCAATCATTTCAGACGTCATGATCTCGCGCGTGCGGGATGGGACGGTGTCAACAACCAATCATGGCGCCGCTGTGACGAACCCCGCCCTACGACTGTTGAAGCAGGTGTACTATGTGTGCTTCGCCTGGTTTTATCGTTTCCTCGGTTTGTTTCCTGATGTTGTGTTCACCAACTCGTCGTGGACACAGGCCCGAATTGAACGTGCGTACTGGCCGCGTTCGAGCACCATTCTGTACCCGCCGTGCGACGTCAAGTCGCTGATGGACGGTGCCATGAAGCCTGCCGACCGCACAAACGACATTATCAGCGTTGGGCAGTTCCGGCCTGAGAAGGACCACAAGCTGCAACTTCGCGCCTTCGCGGCCGCCCTGCCTGAACTGCCTGACGATGCCCTCCTAGTACTTGTCGGTGGCGCCCGCAACGACGCCGACGAGCAGCGTGTCAAGGACCTGTCGTCACTTGCTCTCACGCTTGGCGTCCGGAACCGCGTTCAGTTCCATGTCAACGCGCCGTTCGCGACAGTGCGCGATCTGCTTCACCACGGTTGCATTGGTCTGCACACCATGGTGGACGAGCACTTCGGCATTGTCATCCTCGAGTACATGGCGTCTGGATGTGTGCCCCTCGCAAACAAGAGTGGAGGCGTCATGTTGGACATTGTCAAGAACGACAGCCTCGGCTTTTTGGCGCAGGATGTGGGGTCGTACGCACGGGGCATGGTCGACATTACGCAGATGAAAAATAAGGCCCCCGAAGAGTACGAACAGTTTCAACAACGCATGGCGGCTCACGTGCGTGATTTTGATGACGCCGCGTTTGGCACTCGGTTTGTCACGCACCTGGAGCGCTACCTCTATCATCCACTCTGAAACACGGAGTCGACAATCCGTTAGCCGACCGACGTCCATGCTCACAAAATGCTCATTTTTCTTTTTTCTCTCTACTCTTCGTGCTACACACACTACACACACAGACACTTGGAGTCATCAACCCACGTCTTTCTGTTGTTGGGAAAAAAAGAGACCCACGATGATCTGTCCGTGGACAGTGATCCAACGAGTGACGACACCGACACCACACCCTACTACCACCGGTCGATACGGTTTCCCACCGCTGCCACTCATGCTTCTCCGCGATGAGATGAGCCAACTTGGAAGTGTTTGGCTTCGCTGCCGTCGAGTGGTTGTTCGCGTCTCGACATGGAACACGCTTCGCTTGGAAAGCCACAACTGTCACGGTGTTTCAACCCCCTTCTCTCTCACTTCGTCTCCTCCGCAAATATCATATATGTTCACTGTTGGTACCGCCGCAGCCACCCTCGTATCTTTCCCCGCCGCGAATTGCTAGTTTTTCCTCAGCAAGCACTCTTCTCGTCATGTCGTACCGCTCAAGTGAGGCTAAGAAGGAAGAGTTTCGCAAGTACCTCGAGTCCCGGCAGGTCATAGATGCCCTCACACGTGTGCTGGTAAACTTGTACGAGGAGCCCGACAAGCCTGAGGACCCTGTGGAGTACATCAAGCGCGTTCTGGGTGGCGCCTCTTCAGCGGACTACGAAGCGTTGCAGCAAGAGAACGCTCGGCTGCGTGCGGAGGTCGAAACGTTGCGCAAGAAGCTGGAAGAGGGCACGCATTAAAAGGGCGGTTAAAGTCACCCGCAGGTAGCAGAAAAAGACAACAAACCTGCGGTGTGCACATTTGATTCTTCTCACTGTGTCCTTCCCTCTTTTGTTTCTGTTCTGTGACACATTGACCCGCCAAACACGTTCCACTTACCGGTTTTCTTTTTCCGGCTGCCGGTAATGTGCTCATGTATAAACAAACGGGCGTCTGTTTTATGGTTGTTTTTCATTGTATTCACGACGCGGGTGGCTCCCAGCTGCAAACGCGCTTGAAACACTGAACAAGATACATTTCGAAAAAAAAAAGAAGTTGATGACAGTGAGAACAAGGATACACTAGGGGTGACCAGTGCCACCCCTCACACGCCTGTGCGTGGGCCGTCGGGCACCTCAAGGAGTATCACGCTTGTTTTCTTTTTGCTCCACATGACGGTGGTTCTCCGTCTATGGTGGTTGGTGCGTTGGCATCACTGTCGGCGCGCGCTCGCGTCTCACCATCGCGTAGCTGATTCTGTACTTCTCTCGTGCTTCAAGATGTAAATCAATCAAGTCTGCCGAAGAACGTTCCGCTGCCTGCCGCTGCTCAGCACTTGTATTAGGAGCTTTCGCAGTACCGTCAGTCTCACTGCCTTTCATCATTTCGTACTCCGATCGATTTATTCTCCCGTTAGTGCTCCGGTTTTAAAGGTTCTCGGTGCTGTGACTCTAGCGCCGCTGTACACCCCCAACCTCTCCTTGCTTGTTGCCGTGTTCCGACAGCATCTCTCTTTTTTTTTTTCGTTTACTGTGTCTCGCTGTCCTGTCACTCTCTTGAAAGAGATGGACAGCCAAGCAGGGCCGGTCTCTCCTGAACGGAGGCCAGAGAGTCACCCCATGTATCCAACCTCGTGGGTGGCTAACGGGCTTTCCTGGGACGCTAGTTACACGGACCGTGTTCGACTGATGGTGTCTTCCTACATCCGGGACTATAAAAACTACGTTCAGATCGTCGAGATGGACTCCTCTGGCGAGCTGTCATGTCGTGCGGCCTGGGAGCACTGTTACCCTCCTACCAAGGTCATGTTTCCGCCAAAACGCATGGCTCGCGACTACGTCATCACGACAGCAGACTACTTGCGTTTGTGGGAAGTGACATCTGATCCTGAAAGTGAGGGCAGCGTAGCGACTACAGGACCCTCCGCACGCCTCCCGTCAAAAGTGAGTGTGAAGCGCGTGTTCGACTACGGACGCCCTAACGAATTTTGTTCTCCCGTCACTTCCTGCGACTGGAATGCCGAGGAGATCAACGTCGTGGGTTGCTGCAGTGTTGACACAACTGTGACGATTTGGGACATTGAACAGGACCAGCAAATCACCAAGCTGGTTGCCCATGACAAGGATGTGTACGATATTGCCTTCGCGTCCGCCAAAACCTTCGCCAGTTGCGGCGCAGACGGATCTGTTCGTCTGTTCGACCTGCGTAACATGGATCACTGCACCATTCTGTACGAGACACCACGCCTTTCACCACTGCTCCGTGTCGCCTGGAACCAGCAAGATAGTAACTACATCTCCACCTTCGGTCTGGAGAGTGCGGAGGCGGTCGTCATCGACATTCGGTACCCGTCTGTCCCCGCGTCGGTGCTTTCGAACCGCCATCAGCACCCTATTAATAGCATGGCCTGGTCACCGCAATCAGCACAGAACATTTGCACTGGCGGAGAGGACGGGATTGTGTGCATCTGGGGTGCAGATGTTGGGGAGTTCTTGCTTGAGTCCGATTGCTACACGCCGATCAACAACGTTGTGTGGTGCCGCATTGATGACAACGATTGGATTGCCACCACCACGTCCGAGGGGGTGAAACTGCTTCGCGTGTAGATGCGCCGATGACAATGTGACTCAGGTTGCTCGCATTAAATGCCAACCAGCTTTTTTTTTTTGCCTTGTTGAGTGAAAAGACAGCAAAGCGACACTAATCACAACACGAGCACAACAGCTACTCGCGACTGACGCACATACACATCCGTCAGCCGGTGGAGGTCAGTCGTGTTGCCTATTACTGCCTTTTCGAATGTAGACACCGCGTGGCACTGCACTGTGGGTTCTGACCACAATCGTCGCCAACTTTTGGTGTCCACATGCTGGCAGCAGGTCATGTGCTTCTTCGCAGGACGTTCATCATGCGGGGAACTGGTGCCACTGTGTGCAAGTGCGGTGGTGAAGTGACGGTTTTGCGTGGTGCGCTGAAGACTGTCGCCACTACATGGCAGCGGTGCTTCGACATCATGTCAGTTACTGCAGCTCGCGTTCACAGTTTCTACTTTACCACCCGTCGCTTTGTCACTTTTCCCGTTGCCTCATTTTCGCATCCGCGGCGCCACTACGCAATCACTTTATTTAATTATTTGTCCTCCACACTGAGTAAACCGAGACTAGCGATTTTTTCGTGGCCAAAAACGACCAATTGGGCGCTGTCTGGTTTACTTCTGTTGTTCATTGCTGCGCTCAGGTGCTCCTGGCGGTTCACTGCTCACATCCAGTAGCTTTTCAGCTGCGGCCCGCGCCCTTCCCCCTTTCACTCCTCTTTTCTGATCGACTGGTGTACGCGGTGTGGAATGTCACTCTTGAACAGCTCGTTGCAGACCGTCGTCGTGCGTCTTCGCGACATGTCTGGGAATGTGACGATGCAAAAGCTCCACAACCGTGTGTTTGACGCCTACGAGGCAAAGGCACTTGTGTTCGAAGCCATTAGCCCAGCGCAACAGCAAGTGATGATGCAACACGGCGGAGTAATACCACCGCTTCACCCAGTCGGCCACCCGATTGTGGTGGACTCGTGGGCGGAGCTCATGGCACTGCATACTGATGGGAACTTGTACCAGTTACTGCCGCGGCGCGCACGAAGTAATGCAAGTTACAGTGTGCTTCAAGCCATCTGTAGCAGCGCGGGCTCGCCTTTCCGAATGGAGCACCGCGAAGACCCAATTGACTACAAGTTTGTATTTCGTGCGGCCGACTTTGACGTGCGCAACCAGTTCAACGCTGTCCACCAAAGCAAGGTGCCAACAAATATCTGGTTTGACGGAATTCTGAAAGCAAAGGATCAGTCCGCCTTGCTGAGCTTCAGCAACACGCTTTCCATGGCTAGCGTTAATCAAATGGCTGGCTCGTTTGAGTTTTTGAAAGAATGGGCTATTCAACCTGCCGACGGTGACCGTCACCGACAGATCAAAGAACTCTATACTGATTTGCTCCGGAACCCAACGCACCTGTTCTTGGGCACGAACGCGGCACCCGGAAAGGAACTGCTCAACTACGCCAAGAGCAAGAACATCTTTGTTTACGCCAAAAAGGGATTTCACTACATCTATCACGCGTAGCACACGCATACGTGTTCTTGTCACTGAGTGGGTGTCTTCGCAGTATGGTCGCATCCGATCGAACCATCGTCTTGTCCACTCTGCTCTTCACATCATCAACCTCGTAGGTGCTTGGCCAGACGCTCGCACCACTTTAACAACTCCAGAAAAAAAAAACAAGAGGAGTATCCGCCAACTAGATTGCCGTATCGTCCGCAGGAGCACATGATGCTCTCTACTGCACCGGAGTGAGTAGTAATGCGACATTCGTTCGGCGTTGCTGCTTGTTCATCACAACCCGCAGGCTTATGAGGCACTTTGACGTGAGGTACTCTATTCAAGGCTACACTTTTGCCTGTGTTCCTCGCTGTGCATGTCGCTTCACCTCACTCGCCCCCCCCTCCCCACCACTACCACCACCCTTCCTGCTGCTCTCTCTCTCTTGTCATTCTCCCCCCCCCTGCCTGCTGTTGTTGTTACTGTCAAAGCTACATTCTTCGTTTCTGCTTGGGTCCATCTATTCTGTTGGCCTAGACCCTCCACAAGACCTCGTTTCTCTTCGCTGCTCTATTCACTTCGTGTGTTCTCATACCCACAATGAACGAGCAAGACGCCGTTGGCTACTACATGGTCGCCACCTTGGTGAACGACATGACGGTGGAAGGGACGATCTTTACGTTCAACCCCACAGAGGGCATCATCGCACTGCTCCAGGATGTGTCCCCATCGACCTCAACGGTGCAAATGATCCGCACGGATTTCATCAAATCCTACGAGTTGTCCAAGGCCGAAAAAGACAAACAACTGCCCCGAGACCTGGACTCCTTCGGCAACCTGCCATCTATGCATGCGGGCCGCGGCAAGTCTATTTTTAAGCAGGTGAGCTCAAATTTGAAGGAGGCTGAAAACGCACGACAGAAGAGCTACCGTGACATTGATGCTGAGACACCGATTGCCGCTTGCGATGTGTACCAGCACCTTCTGCGTGTCTACCCCACGACGGAGTGGGAGCCTGAGGAGGGCCTCATCAGGGTTGACGACGTCGTGGTGTATAGTGACGACGGCTGGAACAGTCCCACCGCGGCTCTCACAGAGGGTTCCGATAAGACGCACATGAAGGAGCGCATCGAAAAGCACCTCGCGAAGCTGCGCAAATAGAGAGAGAGAGAGAGAGTGAGGCGTACCCACGGTAGATCTGTCTAACTGCGCGCACGAGTGTCGGATGCGTGCTCTTGAGACTTGTTTCAGCCGGGCTTGTCGCATCCAAGAAAGTAGTGATCATGGAAAAGTGACACCTGCCTGTTCCGCATCCCTCCCTGTTACACGCAACAAATTCCACCGTTGTTGATGACACACACACACACGTACGGGGCCTTTGTGATCCCGTTTTCATCATTTCTCTTTTCTTTTGTTTTTCGATTCCTGTAAAAGTGACTGGTCAGTGTAATTGTTTTTATCCTCGTGTGACTCGGCGAATCGAAGTTTTTGGATAGTACGCGCTGCGCGAATGGGCGTGCATATGAACTGAACACAAGCAGTGCTATTGCTATTGTTAGACAAGGCTGAAGATACGTGGACAGCATCACGTGCTCAGCCGTTGGTGCTCTAGTTCAAAGCTGATTGCGTGCTGTTGACAAGAATCAGCACGACGGCCTTCTTGTCTTGTTACTGCTTTCAGCCGCACGCTTGCCGGCTATGTGGTTGTTGCGGCACCACTTTTAGACGGCGATCCGTTTCGACCGCAGCCTGAGCTGGCGCAAGACGGGTCCGAGGATGTGTCACCCTCTTTACTACCGTCGCCACCGGCCTAACACTACGTGTGGCGCGCGGAAGTGGCTCAGGCAGATGACTGGTGCTTATCTCTTCTTTTTTTTCCTCACTATCACTCTTATTCTCTCTCTCTATCGTTTCCTTGGTGGCCTCTATGACACCCTCAAGTCACAGAAATTGTTCAGTGTCAACAGCATTGTTTGTTTCCCCCCCCTCAGTGTCAGAACTTCTGACTTCTAGTGCTGACACGTGTTATTGCTTTTACTGGAGACAATGGAGGCAACCACTAGTACCAACGGTGTGTCGTCGAGCTCTGTGACCTCTTCATCGCACACTAGCGTACCGCGCGAAGGGGGGCGCGAAGCCCGTGAACGCGAACGTCAAGAGCGAATTAATGCGAAACTGACGAATGTCACGTTCAAGGACATCAGCTGCCTCCGTGACGGCGCGCTCGACTATGTCACACCGCATGTCGTTGTATGCCTGCGCGGTACTCGCTCCCAGTTCGACGCACGCCACGGCCGCATGCGCGCGTTGTTGCCGCCTCTCACCGGCGACTGCTGTCAGACATTCGCGACGCTGGCGGCCGTCATTCTGTCATCTCTCGGTGGCGCCGTGTCGGCCGACGGGTATCTCACCACGTCAACGGTGAACTACATCCTTTACATTGCCGCATGGATGCACCAGCTCACGCGCACTAGTTGGCCCCAGCGCGGGGTGCGACCGACGCTGGGGGACCTAAACGCCACGTTACACCTTCAGCACTATTTCCCAAGCAAAGTGATGGACAAGGAGTTTGAGGTGTTGTTCTACAACCAGAGCGCGCGGGCATTGGACTTGCTTCGATCCATGTGCGTTCCGCACAACCCTAAGCGCGCGCGCAATACGGACGGGGTCGTGCCCACCCGCGGCTACGTGATTGTGTCCGGAGATTACACAGTGTCCATCTTCTCTGTTGAACACCAGACTAGCCTTGAAGCACACGACGAGACAGACCAGTCGCCGCCCGTGCACCAGTACTCGGATATGTGGAGCTTCTTCATATGTGACTCGCACGGCACACAGCCGTGGTCTCACGGCAAGGCCAGTGTCACGAGCGTGACCTTTGGGTCGCCTGAGTCGCGTCAGGCATCGGCCGCAGACGCCGACGGACGGGTCGTCACGAAAGAGGACGGACTCCGCGACTTCGCCACTATTTTGTTCGCACTTCTCGAGGAGCACCGCAAAAACGCGCCAAAGACCAACCAGGCTCCGTACATGACCTGGACACCGATTCGTCGGCGCCGCGGGCTCGTGTTCACGGCGAAGGAAATGGAGACCCTCATTGATACGGACTGGTGGCCCAAGGTCCTCTCGGCACGGGCAGTGAGTGAGCAAGCGCGTGCGTACAATTTCAAGCCCTTGCACTGTTTCTGGGGCATGGACGCGCCGGCCAACCCACCCTCCACTCCCTCTGTGACTGGAACGCAGGGGAGCTGACAGCCTATTGCTCTTGTTATGAACACGCCCACGGGACTCCCACAAAGCTAACGGGCAGGCGGGCCAAAGGGCCGGGCAACTGTGTGTGTGTGTAGCTATTTGCCTGTGCTGGTACTATCTCCTACGGCAGCTTCTCCGCCTGTTGTGATCGGTATTTTTTTTCTGCCTTCTGTGTGAAAGTGCAGCTCTCTGTGTGTGTTTGTGTGTTGTGATCAGCTGCCGCACCGGTGCGTGGGTCAGCTGTCACATCCAGCGGTACGCCGTACTGCTCTTCCTTCCCCGACAGCCCACAACGGGGGGGGGGACCTACTCTTCCAGACGTTTTAAGCTCCAACGACGCATCGGTGCGCTATGTTTCTCTCCCGTCTTCACTGCTTGCCCTTCTCTCTCTTTCTCTCTCTGTCGATCTCTCACGCATGCACTCATGTTCACTGCTTTCTGTTCTTTTGATGGCTCAAGCAATCGAGTTAGCGTGAACCAACGCCACCGCCAGTTTCTTCGAGGCGACAAAGCAGGCAACCATGGGTCTTTTAGAGCGGCGTAAGGCGATCGAGGAGGAGATTGCCCGGACACAAAAGAATAAGAAGACCGAATACCATGTGGGACGACTTAAGGGCCAGCTGGCCCGAATCAAAACGGAGATGCTGGAGAATGCCGCCCGTGCGGGTGGAAAAGTGGGCGACGGCTTCGATGTGCGTAAGAGTGGTGATGTGCGGTGCGCCTTGGTTGGTTTTCCCTCTGTGGGTAAGTCATCTTTCTTGTCCAAGGTCACAGAGACAGAGAGTGAGGCGGCGGGATATGAGTTCACGACCCTTACATGCATTCCTGGAAAGTTGGTGCACAAGGGAACGGAGATTCAGATCCTGGACCTTCCCGGTATCATTGAAGGTGCGGCCGAAGGCAAGGGACGAGGCCGACAGGTGATCGCGACTGCCAGAACGGCGGACATGATCATCCTCATGCTCGACGCGGCAAAGGCGGAGGCGCAGCGCAGTAAGATTGAGGCGGAGTTGGAAACAGTTGGTCTGAGACTCAACCAGCGCTTCCCAAATGTCACTTTCAAGAAAAAGGCATCGTGCAGCATGAACGCCATCAGCTACAGCTCCACTGTCAAGCAAACGCTCGGGATGTCCGAAAGCATGGCAAAGGAGATTCTCAAGGATTACGGCATCCACAACGCAGATGTGTCACTACGCGAAGATGTTACTATCGATCAGTTTATTGATGTGATTGAAGGGAACCGCAAGTACATGCCGTGCCTGTACGTGTACAATAAGATCGACACCATATCCATGGAGGAGATGGACCGCCTTAGCCGCCTGCCGCACTCCGTTGTCCTGTCGCTGCACTGGGACTTGAACCTCGACGAGGTGATTGACGAGATTTGGGTGCATCTAAACATTATTCGCATCTACACGAAAAAGCACGGCAACCATCCTGACTTCGGCAAACCATTTGTTGTCAAGAGGGACGCAACTGTCGAACACATCTGTAAGCGCATTCATAAGGACATCGCGTCTCGATTTAAGTACGCACTTGTGTGGGGCATGAGCGCCAAACACCAACCGCAGCGCGTGGGCATTAAGCACCATTTGGAAGACGAAGATGTTCTTCAAATCATGTTGAGAACAGCGAACGAGTAACGGACTTGTGGCCGCCAAGATGACGTTTTTTTTCTGTTATGTGTTGTCGTCTCTGCTCTCACCATGTTCTGTTGTGGTAATCGCTGCCAGCGTGTGGCGCCAAGAACCAGGCAGGCGCGTCCGCGTTGTTTTCTTTGAGCAAAAGGCGTCAACGCAATACGGGTCTTCGGTCAAAAAAGATAAACAGCGGTTGAACAGTGTGCAGAATCCTGCCGAACCGAATAAAAATGCGCACGTTCTCTTTTTGGGCACCACTGCCTCATTTAATGGAGAACAGCTTTCCGTGACCACGCTGTGCTAGTGGGTGAATCACGAAAGGTGTTTCTCCTCGCGCATTCTCCCTCAACTGAACGAGATAGTCCGTCGTTGCCGACAGCAATGAAAAGTCGCGAGAGGTTGTGGAGTCGCTGTTCTGTTGTTGATCTTCTTCCTCTCCCCCACTCCCCTCGCCCTCCCCCCCACCCCCACTCACACGCACCGAACAATTCTCTTGGTACCCTCCTCTTTGCATCATGCCACCACTTACATATGTGTAGTCGGCGGACTGCAATTCATCTGCTTCTATCACCAGAGTCACGCTCAGTACGAGAGGAACGGCAGTGCGTAGGAGTGCCCGCAACTAGCACACCCCGGAAGTGAGAAAACGGTGTGAGTAACTCGGTGGACGGTCAACAAACAAGAGCCGGGTGTCATTGTCCCTCTCTCTCTTCGTCTCTGGTCAGTTCGAATGGCGACGCCGAGCCGCCACTACGGGCCTTCGCCGGTTAGCGCCAATGTGCTCTCGGGTGACTACATCTCCAAGTGCGGCGTGGCGGTGACACCACCACTGAAAGCATGGCTGACGCGTGCCGCGTTCATTGCACGCACACGTTCATCGGTAAGCGAGCGAGAGCGCTACGAACGATGGGCTCTGTGCACGGTGGAGGCGGCCGCGGCCACTGCTGGAGGGACCGCGTCTTTCCCCTGGGCAAAAACGTCACCGGTAATGCCGACAGATGCGCCAGATCGCGTACCAAACTTGCGTGTCGCGACTGCTCCCCAGGTGGCGCCTTCGGGACAGTTGGCACACACTGCGAGAAACCTCCCCAATGCGGCCTTTGTTGTGGTTTCACCTCCGGCGACCACGGTTCCCGCCACTTCACCGCCTGTCGTTCCTGACGTGCAGCAAACGCTGAGTGAGGAGTGCCTGCGGCGTGCACCAGCAGGGCTACGACCATTCGTTCAACAGGCACTGGCAGAGAGAGACGCTGGTGCCGTCACCGGTGTGCCATCCTCACCGTGTTCGTTGCTGGACATCCTCGCACGAGCGACTGAACTGCAGCAGCTCAACGAGCGCGCGCACCATGCGTCTGTGGGGTACCTCCCCGAGAACCGCAGTGATACCGTTCCGACCGCAATCACAGTCGAACCACCGGCGGTGTCGAGGCCTACCAAGAGGCAGCGGCAGACGTCCCCGGCGAACAGGAAGGAACGAGAGATGTCGTCGACGAACGCGAGCGAGACGAGCCAGTTCTTTGCGCTGTTGCTCACTGGTGACGAAGCTCCAGGAGCCTCCGCGGGTACTGCGTTGGGCCATTCAACGGTTGTTGGCACGTCCACTGCGATGGAAAGGTTGTACTCTCGTTATGAACCCGTCGCAGAGGATATTCGCTCCCCTGTCGTGCTGCACCGTGCATTCGAGCACGTCGAGCTTGAGGCGGCTTCCAGAGAACGGCGTGAAGGGAGGCCGAGTGCGCTGGACTACCTTAACGACCAGCTCAAGGGAATGCGTCAAGATCTGCGTGTTCAGAACATTATCAGTAACTTTGCCGTTTCCGTGTACGAACGACATGCGACAGTGGCACTTGAGAGGGGTGATATCGGTGAGTTTAATCAATGCCAGTCGGCACTAAAGTCACTGTACGCGAGCACCACGGTGGACAAGAAGCAGTGCCGTGTCGCTGAATTTTTCTACTACCGCCTCGTGTACCTGAGTCTGAGCCGCCAGTATGACGCCCTCTCCACCGAGTTGATCACCTACACCAACGCGAGTCACCGTCCCAAAGGTGACCGTGGTGTAGCAGACTTCACCTCGCGAAAGCGTATTCGTTCGTGTCTTCAGCTCTGCGGTGCGTGCGAAGACGGTGACATCGCGACCATGTGTCGCGCCCTTTCCACCTTTGATGTCGCAATGGCGCACCTGGTGCAGATCTACCTCCCCCGGCTTCGTGTGACGTGGATTGAGGCACTGTTGCGAGCGGTAAAAGGAGGGGTACCACTAACGTTCCTGATGCTTCATCTTGGCTTTGTTGGGTTCTCATCGCGTCACTCTCGAAGCAACAGCTCAGACGCCAACACCTTCTGGCTGGATGGCTCGAAAGAGGCCGCTGCCGCGCAGTTTACCGAGTTGTTTGAGCGGCTGAAGATTAATGTACCCAGCCACTTCTCCTTCACACAATCGTTGCAGGAAGAGCAGAAGCTGCGCACAGATGATAATTGGAATAATCCGTGTCTTGCGGTGCTCGACGCCGCCACGGCTTATTCGGCTGTTCAGGCATACCTCTCTTACCTAACGGCGCGTCGTGATGTTTCCTTGCAGGCGTAGTTTGAGTGTCACTGTGAACGGCGCAGGGCATACGCGTGGAAAAAAAAAAGACAGAATTAATGGTGTGGTATGAAATGATCTCCCCACTTCTTCTTCATGCTCCCCACATCTTGTTGTTTCAAAAGAGAACACAAAAAAAATTGCGCGATCTGTGCACGATGGCTGTCCTTTGCTCGGGGGGTCTCCCCCCGGACCTGCCCAGCCTTTTCGTTGCTGATTAGCTATCGCGCAGTGAGCAACTCTACCTTTTGTGATCGCTGTCTTTTCACCTGCTCCGCCGTCTTGTCATTTGGTTCTCGTACTCTCTTACTTTCTCTATGTTCCTGTCAGTCGTACCCACTTCACGCAATCATTCATTCATTCATTTCCAGTCGCACACACGCAAACAAAAAAAAGAGCACTTAGCACTGTTTGATCGCCGTCATGACCACACCAGCAGAAGACCGAGAGGCGCACGTTCAGCAGCGCAAAAAGGATCACATTGACATTTGCCTGGGTAAAAACGTGGAGCCTCACAAGGGCGCCGCATCCATCTGGCACAAGTACTCGATTCCTTACAAGGCGTTGCCAGAGGTGAACCTGGACAAGATCGATACTTCCGTAGAATTTCTCGGCCGTAAGATTTCCTTCCCGTTTGTCATTTCGTCCATGACGGGCGGCGAGGCTCACGGCCGGGTAATCAACGAGAACTTAGCAAAGGCCTGTGAGGCTGAGGGCATTCCGTTTGGTTTGGGAAGCATGCGTATTGTCAACCGCTATCCGAGCGCGGCGCACACCTTCGCAGTCAAGGAGTTTTGCCCATCGGTGCCCATGATTGCCAACATTGGCTTGGTGCAACTGAACTACGGTTTCGGTGTGAAGGAGCTGAACAACCTCGTGGACAGCGTCAAAGCCGATGCACTCTTCGTGCATTTGAACCACACGCAGGAGGCGTGCCAGCCGGAGGGTGACACCGACTTCTCCGGACTCATCGAAAAATTTCGTGCGGTGCTGCCTCACATCAAGGTCCCCGTCATTGTCAAGGGCGTCGGGCACGGCATCGACTACGAGGCCGTCAAGCTTTTCAAGGACATGGGCATCCAGTACGTGGACGTGTCGGGCTGCGGCGGGACGTCGTGGGCGTGGATCGAGGGTCGCCGACAGCCGTACGAGGTAGAGGCGGAAAACCTCGGATACGTTTTCCGTGACATTGGCCTTCCCACAGACTACTGTCTTCAGCAGTCGGCTGCGCTTGCGCAGGATGGCCAGTTCCACTTGATTGCAGGCGGCGGTATCCGCACTGGCGTGGACGTCGCCAAGAGTTTGATGATGGGTGCCGAGTACGCGACAGCCGCGATGCCTTTTCTCGCCGCTGCGCTGAAGAGCTCCGATCACGTGCGTGCTGTGATTCAGCGCATGCGCAAGGAGTTCGCCGTCACAATGTTCACGTGTGGAGCCAAAAACGTGCGTGAGCTTCGCGGTATGAAGCTGCTGAAGCTAGGTCACTTGTAAAAACACCAGGCAGCTGCAGAGGTGGGTTCAAGCTAGGCAACTTCCGCTCGTCACCCATACTCGACGTTGTAAGGAAGTGCACGGCACCATCACAGACAGAGAATTGCAAAAAAAAAAAATGGATCTCTTTTTTTTTTCTTTTTGTGCATGTGCCCGTTAGTCGTGTTGTGTACGTCGTGCTGCACAACATCAAGGCAAAATAACTGTTGTACCCACGAGAAGACGTCACAAGGAAGGCGCGATGTGGACTCTCTCGACCCGTGTGGGGTCAGGATCGTTGCACTATTATAGTGTGTACTTTCAGTGCGTGCTCACGCCCTCACTCTCGCCTGGGCAGTGGGCTTGGCATGTTGTCTAACAACAACAACAACAAAAGGATGGAAAAAGCAGGGAGATCAGTGGGCCAAGCACCAGCGTCAGATGCGACCGGTGGGACATTTGATGTGAATGCGGGTAAACTGGCTGCGGTAACGGAAGCTTTGAGGTACCCTCACACCCACTTTAATAGCACGCATGTGTGCGCTTGTTTGAACTGTGTGACAGTACGGAAATGCGCACTGCTTCGCCAGTTGAGGATGGACGCGAATTCACCGTTCACGGTAAGGCATCTGCGCTCCATTATACAGCACTTTTTTGCGTTCACTCTTCCCCGCCGTTGCACTTCTTTACGCGCTCTCACGTCCCTTCCACTTCTGTTCTTTGTACCTCTCCACACCTTTTTTTTTTTTGCAGCTGTCTAGTCACCGGTTGATCACACAAATACAGACACGCAACCCCCTCCCCCCCCCCTCCACACACACACACACACACACACACACATCGGCTACCGCGTCCAGGAACCTGTGTCTCGTTCGCCAGGGCTTTACTTACTCATGTCTCTCCAGCGAGCAGTTGTGGAAATTCCCGATGGCTTTGCGCCACAGGCCTACGTGAGCCGCGGTGTCAAGAACTCAGACTGCCGCTCACCTGTGGTGTTCGTGCAGGAAGACGGCGACCCGTTCATGTCTGTGTACGTGCTAGCGAGCGAATATGGTGCCGCAGTGTGGACTCTCGACCTGGCTACCAACCAAAGCGCGGTGAACCTTATGGATTATGTCGACGTCGGCATTCAGGCCGGAGACTGGGTGTACGTCACCAACTGCGACAGTATGCCGCCGGACACGTACCGTGATGTGGCACGCCTCTTGTACGGTCTGCAGCCGGATCCTCAAAAATGCCCCCGTCGCGAATATTTCCGGTTGTTCATGGGCGTGCAGCGGGCTTTTGACGTCAACGGCACAGTGAACATGCCTTTTCCTCCGCTCCTTCTTCACAGCGCTGTGGTCATCCGCACGGACGGTCCCCAGGCGAAAATCAACCGCACAATGCCTGTGGATGACCCCCTGTTCACCGAGGCGCAACGGCGACACATGCGCCGCCGTGACGAGGGCCGCGATAGTGACAACGAGAGCGATGTGGAGGACGGACAGTACATTTCTGGCATGCGCTTTTACCGCTCGACTGAACTCTACTCCGTCGCCGGCAAATCACCAGCCGTCATCGCACGCGAAACCTTCGTGACTGCCATCGATAGCGGCGACGTGGCGAAAATTGAGGAGATGGTCAGACAAGGTGTCATTGGTATCGACCAGAAAATCAAGGATGGCATGACTCCTTTGCAGTATGCATGTAGCATTGAACAGCGAGAGTCCGCTGTTGCGCTACTCGACCTCGGTGCTGACCCCAACGCCGCCCGCGAGTCCGACGGTCGCCCGCCTCTGTTCATGGCAATAGACGACCTGGAGCTTGCCAAGAGGCTCATTCTTGCCGGTGGCGACCTCTTTCTCAAGTACCAAGGGTATCGGCTGGATGAGCATCCCGACACGGCGCCTAGCGTGGCTCGCTACGCAAACGAAGAACGACTTCGTGCATAATGTGTTGGGCTTTGTCCACGAATGGCACCCTTTTCGCAGATTGATGTAGTATCAACCACACACCTGACTACTGTTCGCTTGATGAGCCGCTACGACATCTTTGCGAGCACCGGGTCTTTCCAGAGTGCAAGTTTTGTTCTGCTGCCGTTGTCACACATGTAAAATATAGCACACATTGACGCCAACGGCGGACGCGTTTTTCAGATGTTTTGGTCAATTTCACCGTTTAAAAAAAAGGAGAAGAGCTGCTCTCTTTTCTGTTGTCTTCTCTCTCCCCCTTCCGTTTTGACATCCTGTTTCCGCAAATGAGATTCACCTTCGCGCCCTTTCTCCTTTTTTTTCTTCTGTGCGGCGTCTCGCTATGCCGTACTGAGTTCGCGCATTCGGTAAGCGCTCGACTTCTGAACAGCAGTCACTGCTGTTGTGAAGCAGAAGGCGTACACGTTAAACAAGAATGGGAGGTTAGAACTGTCTGAACTTCGCCCTCTGCCGTTGTATCTGTGTAGCTAGCACCACATTCGATGTTAGTTGAGCACCCTTTGTTCCGTTTTCGTTTTCTCAGTTCTTGTGATTGCTCCGCGTGCGCGGTGCGTATCCCGCTCGAACGTTTGTAAATTCTAACGCACTCGCCGCCACCACGTGCTACTCCGCGGTCGGCATACCGACTGATGTTTCGTGCTGTGCCTCGGTGTGCATCCATCCTGGTTGTGCAGCATCTCTCCCTTCGCTTCTCTATGAATTCACCTCACACTTCCAGTGAAGACAGCACACTCTCCGCTTCTTACGGAACACTGTGGGGTTCCGTGTCTGAGGCGCGACTTCTCTGTCCGTATCACCCTCGTCCTCTTCCCTCTCTCTCCTGTTTTTGACTACTGTTTAGAACGGGAAGCGGTTCCCGTCTATCGCGTTGTCTGTGCGTGTGTGTGCTTGTGTGCTGGCGTCAGACTGTTGAGCCTCCTTGATTTGTTATTGTTCTTGAACAGTAACCATTGTTGTCGTGATCGGTATTGTTTGTGTGACTTCTGTCATTCCCGCACGCGAGACTCGTATTGCTGGCGTCTCTCTTACTTTCTCAAACGGAGACGTTACAGGAGGTTCTTGCAGACACGCACATACCTCTATTCACTCGCTAGAACTGTATTTTCTGCCTCGCGGCGCGTCACGCACAGTACCATACACAATTGAGCGTCAATCATGGGCACATCTTTCCGCGCATCTTTAGCCAAGCACTTCTCCGGTGGTGGCATCGTCGGTGCGGCAACCAGCCTCTCCGTCACCACGATTGGTGCAGGTGTTCTGGCCATCCCGTGGACAATGCAGGAAGGCGGTATCTTGCTGGTGAGTCTCACGCTAGCCCTAGTCGCCGCGCTCACCGTGCTGTCGATCGATTACCTGATTTTGTGTGTAGACCGTCTCTCACTTCGCTCGTACGAGGACATCTCACGCGAACTCCTCGGCCGCACGTTCGAAGAGGCTGTTCGCTGGATTCTTATCACCTACAATGTCGGCATCGCCGCTGGCTATATCGTCGTGATTGGTGACATTTTCACACCCATGTTACCAGCCTTGGTCCGGTACTTTCCGTTTCTGTCGAGCGCGTCGCATGTTATGATATTCTTCTGGACAATTGTCATGCTGCCGCTGTCGTGCATTCCGCACATCACGCAGCTGAATCACATTTCGTTCCTTGGTATTACGGCGACGTTCCTCATTTCTGCTATCATCGTTTATCGTTACTTCATCCCCTACGACGAGCTGAATGCCCAAGCCGGCGCACCATTACGACAGGCGCCATCGGTCCCCAAAGAAAATGAGAGGCCTGGTTCAATCAAGTACTTCGCCTTTTCTTTCCAGGCACTCTTGGCGCTTCCAGTTGTCATCTTTTCGTACGACTGCCAGTCACTTGTGTTCCAGATTTACGCAAACCTAAGGCACCCTGTCCGCGTAAACATGCTAAAGGTGGCTGTTCTCAGTGTGACACTGACTGGTCTTGTCTACGGCTCCGTTGGCTTATTTGGCTACCTTAGCAACACGCCTTTCGTGAAGGGAAATATTCTGACAAACTACGACCCACTGCACGACAAGCTGTTTGGCGTTGGAGAAGCTATATATTCTCTCACCGTTGTCATCGCGTACGTGCTTGTGTTGTTCCCCAGTCGTGACGCGGTATTCATTTTCTTGTACGGGTACAATACCGCCACACACGAGATGACCCACGAGGCCATCACCAAGCGCCAGCACATCTTAGTGAGTGTGTTCCTCGCTGTGTGCAGCCTTCTCATCGCCCTTGTGGCGCCGGGCATCATTTTCATTGTCACGCTTCTGGGCGGTATTTGCAGTAGCACCTTGTGTTTTTCTTACCCCGCTGCCTTTCGGCTCTCTCTCCACGTCCGCGGCATTGAGCGTTGCACTCGAGTTGGCCTGTGGGCGGCAATAGGGATGCTCGTGTTTGGTGTCGGCTCCGCTATTCTGGGTACCTCGGTTGCGATTTTCGCCTCATGAGCGGCTTATCCGCTTTGACGGGATGAATCGACAAACAACGTGAGTAGGTTGATGAGGGCAGTCACATCCTTGGCATCCGCGTCCACACTGTTGGCTCATCTGACTCTTCCGTTTTTCGAACTGTTCGAAGCAATATCGTCACTGAGAGGTGTGCAGAGACATTGACTTTCTTTGCTTACTTGCGTGTCCGTTTGATTACTTGTTTGCTTTTTCTTCATTCTGTATTACCTTACGTTGATGGTGTTTGAGAAGTTTGTTTTGTTTTGTTCCCACTCTCGATTAAACCTCAGACCACCCATACATGCCTGTCATGGCTGTAGGCGACCTTTTGACTGGCTGTTCTCCAGATTTCGGCTGTGTCCGTGTGTGTTGCGCTTTGTCTCTTTTTTTCTTTCTCTTTCCTATGGTCACACACGCACTTTCGATGCGCCAGGGCAACTGTTGTTGTGTACGCCACTGTTGTTGCTATCATTTACTTAGTCATCAACGTGCCCCACAGTGAAAAATAAACAGTGTCGATGCGGGTAAATATGAGCCACCGGTGTGGGCTGCCGCCAGATTAATTTTCGTGCTTCACTAAACGTTAACTAAGTAATGAGTTGGTTTTCTGCCCCTGTCGCGATCGCGAAATTGTTTTCTTCCAATGGAGAATCGACTGAAGAGTGCGCTTTTGTACCACCAGAGATAACCGCGGCACTTGAATTGGTGGCGCCTGTTCTCATCGGTTAAGGTTACGCGCCGCAGTCTCGGTGCACAGTGGTGAATTTCGCAGGGCTGCAGTTTGACGCTGTAGCATATACACTGGTGCTCAGTCCGTCTACTTCAACTGTGAACGTGCGCAAACGGTCCCATTGTCTTGCTCTGCGTATCACACACACACACACACTCCCCATGTCGCTGCTTTGCTTTTTTTTCCTCCTGCTTTCCTCCTTCTGCTCGTCAACAGGATTCGCTTGGGGCAATGGCCACGCACGCACTCGTCGGCTCCGCGCTGAGCATGTCAGTAACCACCATTGGTGCCGGTGTGCTGGCCATCCCCGCGACGTTTGAGGCTGACGGCGTTGCACTCGTTGCCCTGACTCTTGCCGTGGTTGGCTTTTTCACGGTCATTTCGATTGACTTTTTGGTGTTGTGCATGGACCACCTTGGATTGAAAAGCTATGAAGAAATTTCTGATGAACTCCTCGGTCCTCTGTTCAAGGAGGTGATCCGCTGGATGCTGATCGTCTACAATGTAGGCACAGCCGTAGGGTACATTGTTGTCATTGGTGAAATTTTCACTCCGATGCTACCCCTGCTGCAGCCGTTCGTTCCGTTTTTATCGAGCTCCACACACGTGATGGTGCTTGTCTGGGCGGTCATGATGCTGCCGCTTTCGTGCGTGGCAAACATTGGGAGCTTTCATTTCACATCATACATGGCCATTGGCGCGACATTCTTGATCTCGGGGGTCATTGTATTTCGGTACTTCCGTCCCTCGCCGTTTCATATGGCTCCACAAGAAGGGGAAATCAAGTACTTTGCGAAGACATCGGCAACACTCTTGACATTGCCCGTTGTTATGTTCGCGTTTGACTGCCAATCGCTGGTGTTTCAGGTTTACTCGAGCCTCGCGAACGGCACGCGACGAAAGATGGCCAAGGTGTCAACCATCAGTGTTCTCGTGACGGGACTCATTTACGGCCTCGTTGGCTTCTTTGGCTATGCGTCGAACACACCGTTTGTGAAAGGCAACATTTTGACCAACTACAATCCACTTAATGACCGTCTGATGGCTGTGGCAGAGGCCGTGTACTCCATCACAGTTAGTGTGGCCTATGTGCTCATCCTCTTGCCGTGTCGTGACGCGATTTTCCACATGATCTACGGCTATAGCCACACGCACGAGGAGCTGAAGATCCCGGGCTCGACCAACGTGGTCGTCAGCGTACTCTTGTCAGTCGGCTGTCTGTTTCTCGCGCTACTCTCGCCGGGCTTCTTGTTTATCGTCGCCCTCATGGGAGCTTTTTGCAGCAGTACGCTGTGCTTTACGTACCCGGCTTTGTTCAGGCAACGCCTCCATGCAACAGGTATCGTTCGGTACGGCGGCAAAGACAGGTACGCAGTGTGGGCCATGTTCGTTTTTGGCTTCATTGGCTTCATGCTTGGCTTTTTCGTGTTGTGGAAACACTAGCAACTCAACGCACGCCAAGAAAGTCATGAGCCCGCTGCCGCCCAGCGAGACGGTGCCCACTGGGCTTGCACAACTCCGGTGCCAATTGGTGTGTAATCGAATTATTAACGTGAACGAAACGCAACAAAAAGCCGCCGAAGGACAGGTACACAGGAAAGTAGCAGCTGGGTCGGCTGCTGTGCCGCCAGCGGCGCCACCTCCCACGGCCAGCGTTGGGGGCTTCCGTTCCTTTTGTTTTCACACCATGCGGTGGCTTTGATGCCTGTCGACACAACTGGACTCACCTAAATGGCACCTCTGCTTGGTGTTGATGGAGGGCCGATGACGTCCACACCCTTCCCCTGCCACTCTGCCGTCGTTGGCCACCACCACCACCTCCTCCACCGCGGCTCCCCCTCCCAAACGGCTGCCTTTTTTTTTTTTTGACGTTTTAAATGATTACTATTATTGCTCCCACCCACGACGTGACCTCGCCACTTTCCCTCTTCTCCACCTTTATTGTGTTCGCCCTTGTGCTTTTGAAGGCGACGGAAAGCGCAGTACCGCATCTGGCTTATTGCACTACATGTGGAGTAGTGACTGGCACGTTCAATTCAAAGCCTAAGCGCCTCTTTTCATCTCCCCCCCTCGGCGCTCATGTCTCAGCCTGCGGCGGCTCGTGCTCGACGAGCAGAGGTGGCGTCTTCAGTGGTCATGTACATGACAAGTAGCGTGTCTATGATTTTGTTGAATAAGCTTGTGCTGTACACATTCAAGTTGAACTACCCAAGCACCCTTCTTTTTTTGCAGAACGGCGGAGCCCTGTTACTCGTGTCTGCAGCAAAAGCTTTCCACTTGGTGCAGTACCCTGACTTCTCGTGGCGCGTGGTGAGGCGCTGGGCCCCTCTGACAGTCTTGTTCGTCTCCATGCTGCTCACTTCGATGAAAAGCATTCGTCTCATGTCAGTGGCAGCACAAACAATCATTAAAAACCTTGCTTTGGTGCTCACGGCCCTGGGTGATTCCTTCTTGTACGGCAAGAACGTCACACCCCTCATGTACACCTCCTTTCTCCTCATGATGATAGGCAGCTACCTTGGCGTTAAGGGTGACAAATGGGTGACGCCGGCAGGTCTCTTCTGGACATTCATGAACATTGGCATCACAGTGTGCTACACTCTCTACATGAAGTCTTTGCAGCAAGGAGTAGGTCACACCATTGGTCGTTACGGCCCGGTATTCTACAATAATCTGCTGTCGTTGCCGTTTTTCTTTCTCCTGGCTCTACCTGAGTGGCCTGGTTTTACGCAGGCCGTGGCCAGCTCGGAACCTGGTGCGCGTGTTTGCCTTCTTCTCATGACTACAGTGAGCTCGTGCATGACATTTGCCGTGTTCTGGTGCATGGCAGCCACGACACCGACTACCTTCAGCGTCGCTGGCTCGCTCAATCGTGTCCCTCTGGCCATTCTTGGCATGTTTATCTTTGCGCAATACCCTGATTCCATCGGCTATGCTGGTATCGTCTTAGCAATTGGTGGAGGCCTGCTTTACACGTACGCAAACCTCAGAGAGAGCAGGCGGCAGGATCGCCACGTGTTGAAAGAGGACCACACAACGGAAAGACGAGCCACTGCAGTCGCCATCAATGAGGATTAGTTCGTTGCTTTGTGTCTGTGTGAGTGCTCGTATTGTCACTGCGTGATTAACTGCACGTTTGGCTGCAGGCAACTTCTAGTTTTGCTGCACAACCTGCACAGTCAAGAGAAAAACAAAAACGCTTCCCTCCAACAAGTACTGCGCTGTGTACGCGCGAACACAAAGAAGTTGTGCACTTTCTAACTCCGGGTAACTTGCGAGCACAACTGTTGCGTGGTCCTTTCCCGCCGCCTGTCTCTGGTCAATTTGCCCCCCTCCTCCCTCCTTGTCTCTTCCCCATCTCCGATATCACCTTGGTCGCGCTGTGTCGAAGTTGCCGCCACACACATGCTCTACATCATCGCTGGGTTCAGCGGGGAATCCCACCCGTGCCCGCTCGCCTTTACCGCAGCTGCGCCACAGTGCCGCCTGGTCAACGAAATGATTGGCGGGGGCTTCACCACGCGTCATTACTCGTCGCAGCTCGTGCAGCGCCACGAAAGCCATCGCGTGGTTGTCAGCGAGGAGCGCGCGTTTGCCGACGAAAATGTGCCTCGCGCACACGTTCTCGACGTCAAGGAAGCGGACGCTGCCAGTGAGATGCCCAAATCTTTGGCCGCCGCCTGCTGGTGGTTTGAACGCCACCCGCAACACGTGCCTGTGACACTGCTGCTTACGACCGAAGCTCTGCGATCGTTGGAAGGTGTGAAGGAGCTGTCGTTTGCGTCTCGCGTGCATGTGCTTTACGTAAGCTCTCCCGATGACGGCGCGAACCCACTTTTCCTCGACCCCCTTGCCGTGCTTGTGAACCTTCGGAAGGTGTGCGAGTTCAGCCACTGTCTAGACACTCGATGGATGCTGTCGTGTCCTCAGCTTTCATCTATTGACGTGATCGGGTGCAACAAGTCGGCTGAGTGGAACGCCGGCGAAGTTTTTCCGCAGCTTCCCGCACTGCGCGAGCTGATTGTGTACGAGGGCAATGCGAGTTGCCTGACGTGGCTGCACAAGTGCACGAAACTGACCAGCATCCAGCTGGACGGCTGTCCCTGGCTCACCAACTGCGACCCCTTTGCCGACATGGCGGAGCTTACCAACCTGCACACGAAGTTCGAGTGTTTGTCAGACGTCAGTGGCCTGGCTGGTTGCGCGAGACTCACGGAGCTTTATTTTGGCGGCTCCCCGACGCTCACTGACGTGCGTGTCATCGGAACGCTTCGCAATCTGAAGAAGCTGAACATTTCCCACACAGGAGTGACAGACCTCAGCTGGATTGTGGGATGTGAGGCGCTGGAAGAGGTGTTTTTCTTCGGTGTTCCGTTGGCGAGTGGGTTTGATTCTCTGGCAAAACTGCCGTCGTTGCGAAAGCTTGACACGTATGGTCAACACGCCTTTCGCTTCGACTGGGTCTCGCAGCGGAGTCAACTGGAAGAAGTGGACATCACAAGCTTTGGCGATGAATCGGCCTCTGTGCAAGATGTTGGTCATCTCAGGCACGCCCGGCTGCTGAATAGCCTGACGCTGTCAATCCGAGATGACTTTACATGGGTGCCAGAGTGTACAATGCTTGTGAAGCTACAGATTTTGTTGTCCACCAGCTGTCCACACGTACTGCGTGGCATTCTTTCTCTCCCACACTTACGTGAGCTTGTTCTTGACGTTCGAGGAGATGACGCTGAAAATGACGGCACACATCCTCGTATCGCTTCCTCACCTCTGTCCCCCACCGGTACCGTTGCGCCGCTGGAGACGTTGCGGGTGAATGCGAACAACCCGTCGGAATCGTACGTGACGCACTTACTGGGCAGCATCTGCCGCTGCACAACGTTGCAATCCTTGTCGCTCACCGGCGTGCCGCTGCCTGAGACGGCATCGCCGTGGCTGGCATCATTGTGCGCGTTGCAGAAGCTCCGTATTGAGGGATGCGAGGGGTCGTCGGCTTTGAACGCTGTCGGCTCTCTCACAACACTGAAAACACTGAGCGTGATGCGCGTACGGCAGTGGCCCGGCTTCTCAGGTGTGTGGAAGTGCTACCGTCTCACGTCACTGGTCATAGAGCACTGCGACGAGCTTGCGGACCTCGGGGCGTTGTGCGACGGCCCTCCTATGAACCAGCTCACGGAAGTCCTGGTGGGCCACGTGCCACTGTGCGATCTCTCATTTCTCACCAAGGCGACTGCTCTGCGTGAACTGACCATTCACTCGCTGCAACAGCTGGACAACATCAAGGATGTGGGTAACTGTACACGACTGCGCACGGTCAGTGTGCGTGGGTGCCCGCGNCCTCGCTTGCGACTTTCGCGGCGGCCAAGTGCAGCACACTGGCGCACGTGGACATCCCACTGGCAAAGACATGCCTACACACATGCAGGCTTGTCAAGTGCCCAATGCTGTCTTCTCTGGACTTTGTGGAATCGCTGTCGGAGCTCAGGTCGCTAACAGTTGGCGGCATTGCGCGTCTTGAATACTTGCCAGACCTCAGCCAGTGCCACCACTTGTCCTCAGTTAACCTCGACTCTCTGAAGCACTTGCGGGACCTGACGCCATTATTGGCATGCGGCGCGTCGCTTCACAGCGTCTCCATTTCTGGATGCCCTTCTGTCGAGGGCACTCAAGTGCTGTCAGAATTGCCACACTTGGAGAGCCTCAGCTTAAATAGTGTGACACTCGTGGATGTGT
>JASANP010001061.1:0-77082 GCA_030849625.1 Wallacemonas sp. TrypX
GTGGAGGTGGCACCGCAGGAAGGTGAGGCCGGCACGCACGATGAGGATGCCGTGCACAAGATCCTCGGTGCGGCCTTCACCGAGAGCCGCCACGCGGACAGGGCTGTATCGGCATGGCTGCTGACGCGCGTGCAGCAGCAGGCGCGGCTCTTCGCGGCGCTGCGCAACACCGCCATCCCGCGCAGCACGGCCTTCCGAGTGCTGCTGGTCGCGGGGCTGCCGCGCAGCGCGGCTCTTCGCGGCGCTGCGCAACACCGCCATCCCGCGCAGCACGGCCTTCCGAGTGCTGCTGGTCGCGGGGCTGCCGCGCATGAACTTCTACATGCGCACACACGCACCGGCACAGACGGAGAGCGCCGCGCACTGGTTCGACGCGCAGGTGCAGACGACGCTGGAGTCCATGGTCGGCTGCGGCATGCCGGACGACAAGATGACGCGTGCACGGCTGCCGATCAAGATGGGCGGCCTGGGGCTGCGCAGCGCGGTGGCCATTCGTGCCATCGCATTCGGCGCGGTCGGCGTGAAGGGTGCGCAGCGGCGCGCCACGGCCGAGCTGGACCAACACACACTGGAGCACATCACTTCCACCCTCTCATGGGCCTCGCTCCGCGTGTTGGTGGCCACCACGGCCCGTGGTGCCTCTGCACCGCTGACGGACGCGCGCGTGACGCTGCCCGATGGCGCGTTCCAGGTGTTCCTGCGACAGCGCCTGGAGATGAATGTACTGGACGGGCTGTGTGCGTGCGGCAAGCCCGCCACCAACGACCACGTGCACGAGTGCCGGCGCCTGCCCGGGCAGCCGGTCATCGCACGCCACGACCTCATCAAGGACGCGCTCGAGGTCGAGCTGCGCCAGCGCGGCTTCCACGTGACGTCGGAGCCGGGCAACTTTGAGGGCACCGCCACGCGCCCGGACCTGTACGCGTGCGGCTGGGGCGCCTTCGCCGCCACGGACGTGGTGGTCACGCACCCAGCGGCTGTGCGCTACGCCGCGACAACGGTGGCCCCTGTGCGGCTGGAGGCGGCGAAGCGCGTGGCGCAGGGCAAGGAGAAGAAGTGGGGTGCGTGGGCGGCGCGCCAGAACGTGGAGTTCGCGCCGCTGGCGCTGGAGACGTTCGGCGGCATGGCCCCGCAGTCGCGCGAGTGGCTGAAGCGGCTGTTCCTGCGCACCGCCGCGGAGGACGAGGGAGCGATGCCGTTCCGCCAGGTGTGCGCGGCCATTCAGGTTGCGCTGCACCGTGGCAACGCCGCGCTGTTCGAGGTGGCGCGGCAGCGGCAGATGCGTGCGTGAAAGAAAAGACAGACACGGTAAGAAACGACACGCTTGTCCATGAAGTAACCAACACACTGAAGAGAGAAAGCTTGGTGATCTCGCATTGCTGCTTGTTCTACTTTCGTATGCATTCTTTACTTTTTTCTGTGTGTCACACATCGACAACTAATAGTTTCAAAAACTCGTTATCACTCAGGATATGGGCGTTGCGGAGGGCCAGTCGCCGCTTCCCTGTGTTGTGCTCGGACGGTTGAAAGACCTGCCGGATCACCACTCGGTCGCGGTACTTAGGACGTAAGTGCACTCGAAGGGCGAGTTCTCCGACACCTGGTTCGGTTTTCCCTTTTCGGCAGCGACAGTCTAGTGCGTTGGATGGAGCACGGACAAAAAAAAAAAATTTTGAAGAACAGTTTCTGTACTTCATTGGTATGTAGAGACTTCCAGAACCTAGTTCTGAAATTTTGGACCGAGCTTTCGGGCTTTTTTTTACTTTTTTCACCTACGCCTGGCGTGGGGGTGGTGGCCTATGGGGCCGCCTAGGCGGGGCCTACGGGGGCCCCCCCCCCCCGGACCCCCGACCCCCCACACCCACCCCCGGGACCGAAAAAAAAAAAAGTGTCCCAACGGCCCCCGCGATGCCTCCACTTGCTTTGCGCGGCCCTCCTGTGCGCGCGAATGCGGTCGGCGGCGCCTGATTCGCGTTTTTGCGCGACATGCGTGTGTGCGGTGGGTGTGCGTGCGTTTGCGTGTGCGCGTGCGGGTGTGTGGTGTGGTGTGGGCCCGCTTTTTTTTTTTATGGTGGAGGAAGGTCCAATGTCGCGGCAGGCGGGCCGCCATGCCCGGCGGTTGGGCGCGCGCGGCCGGCCCGCCGACGCCACCCGGCCGCCTGGGCCGCCGCCGACGCCACCCGGGGCCGCGCGGGGCGGGTCTTTTTTTTTTCTTCAAGTTCGCGACGGTTCGTAAACTTCAATCCAACCGACAAAGTGGTCTGCGTGGACGTTGTTGGTTTGTTGTTTGGGGAGGGCGGCTGCTGGTGATGGGGCTGGGCTGTGGCGTGCGGTCGGTGGGCGTGGGGCGAGGGTAAAGGGTGTTTGTGGCTCTGTTTTGTTGCGAGCGCTTCTCGTTCGAGCAGCTTGTGGGAGTTGTCGCAGAAAGAATCTGTAGGGGCTCGCCTATTCTTGTGCTTTGTTTTGTGCGGACAGGGATGCGATTATGAAGCGAGGAGGGGGGCTGTTATAGTTGGAAGCCATCGAAAAGAAAAGCAGAGGCATCCCGCGCGGCGGCTTCGTGGGCGGCAACAAGGGCTGCTACCCTGTCATCTCTTATGTGCGGTCTGCCGCTTTCTTCCGTGCCGGACCAGTCGGTACACACGGCGAGTTCAGGAACTGAGGGCGTGTGGGATGCCTTCTCCGGGCAGAAGAAGAGCCACGGTAGCAGGCGCACCCACGGCTCCCACGCCGCATCGCGCAGGAGTGCTTCGCCGAGGGACTCTGGTGACGCGAGAAGCGCTTCCAGCGCAGCTTCGCACAGGTCTGCGTGTGACGGTACCCCCTCATGCGGCTGACTGCTGTCGGCGTCGTTCATTCCTGTGGGCGGCACACGGGACCACGTGCGGGGCCGGAACGCGAAGAGCCAGCTTCCGCCGCAGGCGACTGCCAGTGCCAGCGGCGAGATGGCGCTTTGCCTTCGGCGCTGCTCGACTTCACTTTTCCCGAAGCCACCGTTGTCGTCGCCGTTTTCGTGGCAGCCCCCCGCGAGGAGTGTGTAGAGGTTGTGCCGCAGCGTCGTCCAAGCAGCGTGGCAGCATGCCGCCCACGTGCCCGTTGCGCCGTGGACGGTGGTGCCGTAGTTGAGGAGGAGCGGTATCGCCTCCATTAGCGGCACGCCGGGGGCGGACGATGTGGACGCCGTCACAGGCGCGAACGGACTCGCAAGGGGAATCACCTCCATGTCCATCACAATGCATGTGGCGAGAAGGCGGCGCAGCGTCACGCCGGCGTCACGCTCGACGAAGGACGACACAAATGTGCTCGTGAATAGCCCGGTAAAGCCATCCTCCTCGGCTTCGCCGCAGCCGCGATAGGCCTGGAGTAGTTGGCGTGCGCAGGCAAAGAGGCCCAGGAGCACGGGCGTGCGCGTGTCTGGGTAGATGACATCCAGTCCGTAGAGCCACACGCGCGGGCACGCCGTTGGGAGTGACGCGCCGGTGTCGGGCGCACGGCTGAACCCCATGATGGCATCGAGTGCAGCGAGGTTGTCGGTGGTGTGGGACGTGGAGGGTGTAAACCAATGAAGCCAATCCAATACGTGTGTGTGTATAGGTGTGCACGGGCAGCCGTCAGGCAGCGAGGCGCGCGTCGTCACCGCGCTGCGCTCCAGCAAGGCAAGTGACGGTGCCCAGTAATCAGTGGCCACGCACCGACGACGGCCGCCCGAGGTGACCGGGAACGCGGATGCCGTGCAGAGAGCCACTGTCAGCGTCCCGAGGCCACTTCCCGCGCCGAGCTCCACAGCCACGTCGAAGGGACAACTTGGCGTGGCCCCAGGAGCCATCGTCGCCACGACGAACTGGCAGAAGCGCTCGTAGAGCTGGACAAAGTCTCGTGATCCGCGCCAAACGAAAAGGCCTGTCCTGTCAACACCCGTCGCGCTCACCACGTCCAGCGCACTGAGCGCGCCACATCGGACAAGTGAGAGATCCACCAGGCGCGATGACGCGTCAGTGTCGTGGGAACAGGGGTGAAAGAGTGTGAGTGGAATCGTTTCGACCGTCATGTCGACCCGAGCCGCAGGGGTCGCGAAGTCGGTCTCCATCCCCACTTCATCGTCGCAACGGCACGAGCGACACACAGTCGGAAAGGAAGGAGGGGCGGGGGGGGGAAGGGAAAAGCCACACGATGCACAGGCAAGTTGAAGGAGAAAGAGAAAGAGAGAGAGAGAGAGGAGGCGCGATGAAGAGAGACAGGGGCAGCGGAGCGTGCGCGTGTGCGGTTCTGATCGCGACAGGTGCCGGTGAGGGCACGAAAAGGAGAGAGAGAGAGAGGGATAGGAAAGAAAATGGGTTTCCGCGGCTCTTCGTCACCTGCTACTGGGAGCTGAATGCTTTTTTAAAAAGCTCCCGCCCGACATGCGTCGCGTCCCATCTCTCGCTCTCACCTTATACGTGTGAGTGTGCGTGTGCGTAGTGGTTGAAGTACAAGTGCGCCATCAAGTGCGTATCGCCGCCAGCGACACACGAAACAAACAAACAAAACAAACCCCGCGAAAGCAAGAGGATGAGTATACAATATATACTGTTGGAGACACATGCTTTGTCCATTTTTTTTTTTTTGCAGTCTGTGTGGTTGGCTCGCTGTGTGAATCTTTTTTTTTTTTGTGAAGCACAAAAGAAAGAGAGAGAGAGGTCGTGGAAGCAACAAAGAAAGGAGCACGGAGAGGCACGGTCGGGCCCGTCACCAGAAGATGAGCGACTGTTGTTCACTCAAGTTTGGTTCTTGTGTACAGCCTCGGCACTTTTTCTCACGTGATTTCTCTTCTTCTCTTTTTTTCTCCCCTCAGCTTGTGATTAGTCTATTGACGTCGAATGTCAATTCAAACAAGAAAAAAAAAAGAAAAGAAAAAAAAGCACAAAAAGAAGTTCGCTGAAATGACCTTCTTTTTCAACCCAATCAGCGTGCGTCGAGGGTTTGCGTGCGTGCAGAGAGGAAGCGAGAAAGCAAAAAAAAAAAAAAGAGTTCATTTGTTTGTTGGACACCACAGAAAGAGTTGCAGAGGGTGAAGAGACAAGCAAACAAAAAGTAGCGACAGCCAAGATAACTGCAGGGGTGAGCTAAGCGAGAGAGATAGTGAGAGAAGGGAGGGGTTCCTACATCGTGTCGGTGGTAACGAGTCACGAGCTTTGCTTGCTTGTTTACTATATCGCGCAACTCCCAACGCAGCGTGGATTGCCCCCCCCTCCTCCGTTCCCCTCTCCCGCCCACGCACCGCGCCATGCCTTTGTGCGCGACGGCTTTGCTTTGCGTTCGTGGATGCAGAGAAGAAGAAACGTACTTGCTTTCATGCGTAAACTTTCAAAAAATAATTTTCTTTCTCTCTCTCTCTCGGAACGTGCCTCAGGTCTTCGTCGGACAGACACTGGCGGGTGGGGTGAGAAGGAGAGGGCAGCGCTTGTCTTTCTCCCGTGTTGTTCTCTTTCCCTGTGTGTGCCCGCTCTGAGTGGTTTACTTTTTTTTTTTCCACTTCTTCTTCGTTCGTTTGTCTACAGAGAAGACGCACGCTGAAAGAGCTGCGTGGCGGTCTGTGGAGGCTTGGGCTCTGCCAGAAAGGCCGTGTCATGCACGATGTGCTTGAGGATGCCGTAAAAGTACAGGTGCACGTAGTAGAACCACTGAATACCATAGGGGTCGAAAGAGAAGGCCTTCTTGGAGTACTCGTTCAGACCATCGTCGAGGTGAAACGTGTTGGTGGAGTCGTAGAACCACTCACGGTCGATGAATTCCTTAAACTCGCGGTTCAAGAGGTATGACCTGCGCACGGCCCGCCCCAGCTTCTCCACCAGCTGCCGCTTCTTGGCTGACCCGATCGGCTCAGGCATCTGCATCATCGCCTTGAGGCCGAGAAACGGCAAATACCGCAGCGTCCAGTAGCGCGCCTCGTAGTAGGCCCGCGACGTCGTCAGGGTAACCTCACACTTGGACAGACCCTTGGGGTGCTTGCGGCCGTCCAGGTAGCGGTACAAGGCGTTCGTCAGCCGCTGCCAGCACGCCGTGTTGTCCGTGCCCGTGACGCAAGCCTGGTAGATGAACGGGAAGTCGCCCGCGTTGGTGCTGGCCGCAGGCATGGCTGCCAGGCGCTCGTCTTCGCCTGCCGTCGCGGTGGTGGTGGTGGAACCCGTCGGTGCGGCGGCCACCTCCACATTGTGGCGTCCCGCCACGCTCGCGGCACTGCCCGCCGGTGCCACCGCACCCTTGCCTGCGGGGAGACGCAGAGGGGCCGCCACGGCCGACGTGGCGGCTGCGGTGGTGGTGGTCTCTGCAGGCAGACTGCTGCGCCGCTGTGCCTGATAGTGCTGCTGTGTCTTGAAGAGCGCCTTGAGGATGACGTTGACGACAAAGTCGACAGGGATGACATCGGCGATCAGGCTGCCGTCGCACTGAAGCTCGCGCACCACACCAAGGCCACCGGTCAAGATGAGTCCGCCGGCCGCCGTCAGCGCGTCCACCCACCCAGGCATCGGCTCCGCGTAGCTGCAGCCAATGATCGAAGGCCGCACGACGACGACAGGGACGTTCTCGCGGTACTTGTACACCAGCTTCTCGCCCATGTTTTTGGTGAAGCAGTAGGTGTTGCCGAAGCCGTACTGCTTGAGAATGCGGGCCGACTCCGCAGGCACCTCCGAAGGGTCCAAGTTGAGAATGTGCTTCACGACGGACTCGGAGTCAAAGTCCATGTCATACATGGTCTCCATATTCACATTGGCGCGACCGTTGCGTGGGTAGTTCACGTAGCACGTCGACACGTGCACCATGGCCTCGAGCTTCGTGCACGTCTTGGCGAGCGCCAGCACACGCAGCCCACCGAGGGTATTCATCTGAACAGCCAGATCCAAGCGCTCGTTGAAGTTGACCGTTGCGGCCAGGTGCACAATGAAGTTGACCTCCGACGCGATCGTCTGACGATCCTTCGCGGAAAGCCCGAGGTGGTCCTCGGTGATGTCGCCGTTGACGCCGTGCACCTTGCCACACAGCTCCTTCCACTTGGCCTGACCAATGCGCTGACGCAGCGGCTCGAAGCACGGGCTCTGGAGAATCTCCAGCTCCAGGCGTTCCGCAGGGTTCAGGTAACGCTTGAACTTGCGAGACTTGCGTCCACGCATGAGCAGGTAAACGCGGCGCACATCCGGGGTCTCCTTGAGGATCTTGTAGAGAGTCACCTTGCCGACGAAGCCAGTGCCGCCCGTCATGAAGATGGTGCGACCGGAAAACCCAGTGCGTACGTCGAGAGACATTGTGGCAGCCTTTTTTCTTTTTCTTTCGGATCGGTTGTTTCACGAGTTCTTTCCGTCGGAGTAGGGATGTGCTTCAGTGCGCGCGAGCGTGTGTGAGAAGGCAAAAGAAAAAAAAGCAAGGACAGTATCTATTGTCACTGATTAAGAAGGCGCCTCTTTTTTTTCTTTTTTACGATTATCCTAACAGACTAGGTGTGGACGCACAAGTGGTGGCTCTCACGAGAACGGATGAGCGGGCCAAATCAACTGACAAAAAAAAAGTAAAAGAAGCAAACGGCGACGCACGAATGGAGGAATACTCGCACTACCAAGCACAACAAAGCACAGGACAGAAAGAACGTGCGAGAAAGTGTGTACATGTGTGTGAGAGAGAGGGAGAGGGGGAGAGTAGGCCATCAGAGTCATGAAAGTGCACTGGCTTGGCACCCGCCAACGGAAGCAAGGTTTTTTTTTTTCTCCAACGACACTCACCGTGCCACAATATGGGGAAGGGCGGGGGGAGGGACCAGATCCTGGGGTCCGTCACGCGGTTCCGGGGGACAAGAGCAAACACCGCCACCGAGAGAGAGAGGGCGAGAGAGCATGCGAAGGGGATCATGCGTCTCCCATCGGTCTTATTATTTTTTTTTCTTTTTTCGCTCTTCTGTTATAGCTGAGAGCATTCACGCGGTCTATGGTTGTGGGTACACACGGCGGCACGCAGGGGAGGGGGAGGGGGTGTTCTATTTCCGGCTTATCGTTGTATTGGGCGTAACACCAACGTTGTGAATTTTCCTTTCGGTCGCACTTCTCTTCTTCTTTTTCGTATATTTTCAGGCTCGTGCCCACTCACGCCGCTGCGATGGCATCTCCCTTTTCCGCCACCATGACGATGCGCGCCAGCATGGAAGCCAGCTGGAGGGACGTGCCGACACCTTCCGCAATACGCATGGTTGTGTCGCCGATAATTTTGAGCACTTCCAGCTGCTGCATTTCGCTGCGGTACAGCCGAACGTTCGCCTGGGCCACCTTGAAGAACGTGCCAATGACATCACCAGGTGCGTATCCTCGGTTCAGAAGACGGTGCAGCTCCTTGTGGGCGAGTTGGATATCACGCTGGGTGAGGCATGCGGACAAAATGGTTTCCACCAGCACAGGGTGCGGTTGGTCGCAGACCTTGAAGACGTTGTCCGCGTTGACGAGACCGTAGCCTGTGAAGGTGGCTTGCATGGCGTTTGTTGCCTGGCGCAGGTCACCCTCGGCAAGATAGAGCAGTGCCTCAAGACCGTCGTCTGTGTACGGCACGTTTTCCTGCTGAATGATGTACACCAGCCGCTTCAGGATATCCACGTTAGACAACTTCTTGAAGCGTACCACAGCGCAGCGAGACTGGATCGGCTCGATGATCTTGGTGCTATTGTTGCACGCAAAGGCAAAGCGCGTAGTGCTGCTGTGCAGCTCCATCGTCCGTCGCAACGCTTGCTGGGCGGCGGGCGTCATGCTGTCCGCCTCATCGAGGATGACTATCTTGTGCAGCGCCACCACACCACGCGTCGCGGCAGACGCGCCGTCGTCGCCGGCATCGCGTGAGAAGGTTTTGTGTGGAAGCGTTTTCTTCGTCTGCGCGAAGAGTTTGATCTTCTCACGAACCACGTCGAGCCCGCGGTCATCGCTTGCGTTGAGTTCAAGCACCGCATCCTTGAGGATGTCCTTGTTGGCCATCGGCACATCGACCGAGTGCCCGTCGTTCTGCCGAAGCAGGTCGCGCGCGAGGCACAACATGCTTGTTGTCTTGCCTGTGCCGGGGGGCCCACAGAGAAGAAGGTTGGGAAGATTACCTTCGCGAGCAATGACCTTGAGACGCGAGATGGCCTCGGGGTTGCCAACGACGTCATCCATGGTTTGTGGACGGTACTTCTCCACCCACGGCACCGTCGACGGAGCGGAGGTCACCGGCCCCGTCGCGGACGCTTCGGTGGACGTCATGGTGAAAGAGGCGCGCGTTTACGCACCTGGTTACCGCAGCTGTGTTTGCCTCTGTGTGTTTCTCCCTCGCACTCACTATTGATCGGTCAAGATCCCAAACAGGTTAGCAAACAAAAAGGCTACCGATTGCGCGTCAGTGTCCCGTGGAGAAGAGATGGGAAAGCAGGCGAGGGATGGGAAGGAAGAGTATATATATACGGATGAATACGGCACACAACATCGTCTCTTTCTCTCTCTCTCCCTGATGTTGTCTTGTTACCTGTCGCTTTATCACGGTACCACTAACAGGTGAGTGTGATCATGTGCGTGGATCTGTGTGTGTGTGTGTGTGTGTGTGTGTGCATGCGTAGTGACCCTCTTACTCCCTGCGGAAGGGGGGGGGGAGGAGGCTGACACAACCTTCTTTCCAACCACACACGCACACACACACACGGCTTGGGGAGGTCGGTGCAGTTCTTCGCTTGTCCCGTTTCACAAGTTCCACATAAGCACATTGCCGACTTGGTCACAGAGAACTAACGACGAGAAAAACGGAGGGAAAAAGGAAAAAAAAGGGGGAGACATGAAGAACCGGTGGTTTTCTAGAGAGGAAAGCATCAGCAACGGCGGCTCATAAAGGCATCTCAACGTCAAGGTGTGGGGCCACACAGGAAAAAAAAATCAGTGATTCATCACCACCGTGTATGGATTGTCAAAAAAAAAGAGAAAGAGAGAGGGAAGGCGGGGGGGGGGACCTCCCCCACACCTCCCCTCCCCTCCCCTCCCACTGGGGCCATAAGGTCACCGTTCCCCGACGCTGTGTGGGTGTCCGCTGCCAGCCTGTTTCTATGTACATGAAGGCCTTGCGACGTACACCCGAGGCGCAGGGGGTGCGTGATTCGAGAGTTGAACGCACTCAGTTGGCGATCAGAAAGAGTGTGTGAGAGAGAGAGGGAAATTGACCAAGCAGCTCTAAGTAAATGCTGATGTCGCGCTCCCCCTCTCTCTCCACTCGCGCACAAAGACATGTTAGTGGCAGCAGGACAGCACGAGGGCGAGAATGCACGAGGCGACCGAGGCCGCACAGGAGAGAATCATCATGATGATGCCGTACTTGATGCTCCATAGGCCATCTTCCTTCATCACTGCCATGCCTGGGCACCAGCCATTCAGGAACAGGTGCAGCATCAGCCCCAGCGCCACCGCCTCTGCCGCGCCAGCTAAAAAACAGTACACCACCAGCGGCACGCGCACCACCGGCTGGAAGCAGAAGAGGAAGATGGAAAGAATGAAGTTGGCGCAGCACAGCACGCAGGCTACCACAGCTGTGCCCTCCGCCGCCTGAATGAGCTTGCGGCCATTGGCGCATGAGAAGTAACGTGTTCGGAGTTCCCACTTTTCGTTGTACGTGGTCGAGTCGGCGGCAGCGCCGGAGGCGGGATCGCTGCCGGCGCGCACGGTGGCCTTGTAGTTGAAGAGATCGAGGTTTTGGGATTCGAAGACGGTCAGGTGACCGTTGGCATCCAAGTTGCGCAGGCGTGCGACGGCACTGGAGTTGCCAAGCTCGTCAGCGAGGCTGTGCTGTGCCGTTGTGCCGGCACTCGGGCCGGTGCCGTACAGAGGCACGAAGCATACCACGATCGCCAGAGCAAGCGCCGCCGCTGTGAGTATCAGAATGCACACACGCAGCACATATCCGCATGATTTCGACATCTTTATCTTGTTGTTGTTTTCCGTGTATGTGTCTGTTCACCCTTTGATGGCTTGTGTGTATACGCGCGGATGTCCCTGTGCGTACCTTGCACAGGTGATCAAGGGAAGAGAGTGCACAAGTGGAAGAAGAAGAAAACAAAAAGATGAAGTGAGTGCTGCAGGTGCGCGCGGAGAGAGAGAGACACACACACACACACACACATACGGGAGAAGAGTGAGTGAGGAGGGGGAGGGGGAGCAGACAAGGAGGAGGGTGAAAAAAGAATATCAACACGTTGATGCACCTTGGCGACCTAAAAAAAAAAAGGAGCGGGAGTGTTTCTTGTCTGTGGTGTGATCGAGGCGAGGGCAGCACACGGCCACCAGGCACACCGCTCCACGTGGTCACCTGCCACGCGCCGGAGTGACGCACAACCGGCAACGACAGCGGCGGAGCATGAGAGAGTGAGAGAGAAATCAAACACTGACACTCAGACGCAGAAGAATCTGGGGTCAACGCTGCGTTGCTCCACACGACGTGGTGGCGGTGAGCCTACTGTTTGCCGCCGTGGTAACCGACGGATTTGTTCGCGCATGTGATGGTGAGACATGTTTGTTGTTGTTGTTGACTAGCTTTCACGTGCTCGAGAAACACAGAGTACATGAAAAAAAAAAGAAAATCAATTAGACAGAAAGAGCCTGCGCATTGAGGCTCCGCCCTCAGTGTCATCCTAAAGAGAGAAAAAAAAATTCGCTAAGCGGTGTAAGTCTGACTCCCAGCACACAGTAGGAAGGAAAGGGGTGGATGAAACCAACGACAGCGTAAATCACAAGAGCATGCGTGTGTGTGTGTGTGTGTGTGGTTATCCATGGGGGGGGGGTGAGAGCCGTCATATCTTAAGGGAGAAGACAATTGTGAAAACCGGTTTAACTAGACATGAAAAAACAAACAAAAAAGGGGGAAGGAGAGAGGCAGAGGCAGAGGCAGGCACACGAGCACTTCCTTGCTCCTTTCCACTGTTTTTTTTTCTGTGTACGTGAGCGCTGCGCCGTTCAACTTCTCTCTTGTCAAGCAACAATCATTCTTCCAAAATAGCTAATGATGCTGTTGCGGTTCAGGTTCATCTTTTTTTGTTTTCCCACTCTGCATTCCTTCCGTTCTTCATTTTTTTGTTTTCACGGTGCCTGTCACCCACCACCGTTCTCCCTCTCCCTCCTCAGTGTCGCTTCCCTCAGTTTTTCTTGTTCCGTGGCCCACCTTGCACGAAGCGTACAACGTCACGGTGTAGGGATAAAAAGAAAAAAAGAACGTGTCGGTGTGACTGGGCATCCTCATCACCTTGTGCCTTAGTACACACGCTTCGCCGGCGGGATGGACTCGAGCTCGTTGGTCAGCATCTCCGAGTGCACTGGGCGGTACGCGAGATCGACCTTGCCGTTCTTGTCGTCCAGGTACGCGAGGGTGTGCTTCATCCAGTTGTGGTCGTCACGCTCGGGAAAGTCATCGCGCGCGTGAGCACCGCGGCTCTCCTGGCGCACCACGGCACCGGAGATGGTGCACATGGCGTTGGTCAGCAGGTTGCGCAGCTCCAGCGCCTCGACGAGGTTGCTGTTCCACACAGGGGACTTGTCGTGCACGAGGGCGTGGGAGAAGTCCTTGTAGCACTCCTCAATGATGGCCTTGCCCTTCTCAAGGCTTTCCTGCGTACGGAACACTGCGGCGTAGAGGGCCATGGTTTCCTTCATGCGCTCACGAATGCGCGCGATAGGAATGTCGCCCTTGTTGTTCAGGATACCATCGAGATCGGCAATGGACGACTCGCCGGCGTCATCGCGCAGCTCCGGCTGCTTGCGACCCTCCTTGGTGAGGTTGAAGATGACGGTGTTCGCGCATGACTTGCCAAAGACGACAATGTCCAGGAGGGAGTTCGCACCAAGGCGGTTGGCGCCGTGCACGCTAGCGCACGCGCACTCACCCGCCGCGAGCAGACCCGGCACGATGGCGTTGTCGTCACCGTTGCGGGGGCTCACCACCTCGCCGGTCCACAGCGTCGGCACACCACCCATCGAGTAGTGCACCGTCGGCACGATCGGAATCGGCTCCTTGGTGACGTCGACGCCGGCGAAAATGTGGGCGCTCTCAGAAATACCAGGCAGCTTCTTATGGAGCGTTGCCGGGTCGAGGTGGTGGAGCTGGAGCATGACGTGATCCTTCTTGGGGCCGCAACCGCGACCGGCCAAGATCTCCATCGTGATCGCGCGCGACACCACGTCGCGGCTGGCCAGGTCCTTCGCCTTGGGGGCATACCGCTCCATGAAGCGCTCGCCCTCGCTGTTGACAAGGTACCCGCCCTCACCACGCGCACCCTCGGTGATCAGCACACCAGGCCCGTAAATGCCCGTCGGGTGGAATTGCACGAACTCCATGTCTTCCGCAGGCAGACCCGCACGCGCCACCATGGCGGTACCGTCACCGGTGCAGCTCTTCGCGCTCGTCGTGGTGAAGTACACGCGACCGTAGCCGCCCGTGCAGAGAATCGTGTACTTGCTCTTGAAGCGGTGAATGGTGCCATCGTCGATACTCATGGCCATCACGCCACGGCAGCAGCCATCCTCCATGATGAGGTCCAGGCAGTAGTACTCATTATAGAAGTTCACGCCGTACTGGAAGGACTGACCGTAGAGGGTGTGGAGCATGGCGTGTCCGGTACGGTCCGACGCCGCGCACGTACGACGTGCCTGCTTGCCACCAAAGTGGATAGACTGCCCACCAAAGGCGCGCTGGTAAATGAAGCCGTCCTTGGTGCGCAGGAAAGGCAGACCCATCGACTCCAACTCAGACACCACACACGGGGCCTCCTGGCACATGTACTGAATGGCGTCCTGATCCCCCAGCCAGTCAGAACCCTTCACGGTATCGTACACGTGCCATCGCCAGTCATCCTCCTCACAGTTGGCCAGCGCCGCGTTGATACCACCCTGAGCGGCAATCGTGTGCGAGCGAGACGGGTAGAGCTTGGAAATGCAGGCGACATCGTAGCCAGACGCCGCGACACCCATCGCCGCGCGCAGACCAGACCCACCCGCACCGACCACGACACAGTCATACACGTGATCGATGATCGGGTACGCACGACTGAGCTTCGACCCAGCCAGGCAATTGAATGTCCGGCGCAGCATTGTCAGAGCACAGCAAGGCGAAAGAGGGCAAAGAAAAATAAATAAAAAAGAAGAAGCACGTGCCTACACAACGTTCTCTACCACAGCAATAGTTCAGCGTAGCCAGGGCCGACCGATGGATGAGGCAAGTGGGGAAGAGGGAGAGAGAAAGAAAGAGAAGAGGTGAAGGTGGCGTGGCGAGAACAGAAGTGAGTGGGTCGCGGTGGTGCGTGACCGGTACCCGAGCTGTGAACGGAGAGCGAGAGACCGACATGCAGACACACGCACACTCGTTCTTCGAGCGCACATGCCTGCGTGCTTACGTGCGCATGTGCAACAGAAAGGGGTGGGGTGGGGTGGAATGTGTGTCGATCAGCCAAGTGTGTTCATCCTAGTGCAACAACAACAAACATAGAAAGAAACCGAAAGATGGGCGAGAGACAGTAAAAAAAAAAAAAGGATGCAAAAAATGGGGCAATATGACGCGGAAGGTGAAGAGGACAAAAAAAAAACAGAAAAGGAATCATCACCACAGCGAGGGACAAGTCAAAAAAGAACCAAAGAAAAAAGAACTTCACTATGTCCCCCCCCCCCTCATCACACGCGTGGAGTCACGACACCCGTGTGCCCTGGTGGACGCACTTTACGGATGGCATTTCCACGCGCATTGGGGTTCGAGGGAGTGTAGCGCACCGCAGGGGAAGGGCGACTCGATGGCGACAAGGCTGGTGAGACGGAAGTAGCTGTGCTGGCCGCGTGCCTTGGGGTGACGGGTGTCGCCGCTGCCCGCACAGGGGCAGGCTGCACGTGCGGCTGCGCAGGAGCCCGGACAGGGATCACCAGCTTGGGCACAACGGGCGCGGGTGCGGGCGCGGGTGCCGCCGCGGCGGGTGGCGTGACGACGCGTGGAGGCGGCGTCGCGCGGCGAATTGGCACAGATGCCGTCGCCGCTGGTGTGGGGACGGTTGCCGCGGCTCGGGCCGGTGGTGGGGTGGCAGGTGGCGAGAGTGTGCCGCGCGGCGCGGCCGTGATGTGCGCAGGACTGGCCACCTCTGCGGCGTGGGGGCTCGGCGGCGCCGGCGTGGCCTTGGCCGATGCCCCGGCAGACAGTCGCGCTGTGGCTGCCGCGGAAGCGCGGAGCGCGTCTTCATACGGGCTCGCCGACCGAGCCGCAGGGGCTCGCGCGCGACCGCGCTCCTGACTCGCTGCGGACGACGGCGGCACGCCAAACGCACCGGAGGTCACCGCTTCTTTTTCACGTTGCATGCCGCGGGACGTCACCGGCACGGCCCCACCCGCGTAGCGTGAGAGGAACAGCTGCGCCGGGTTGATGCCGAGGACCAGGCACACCATGCGATCAAAGTCGGGGAACAGACGAGCTGTCATGCGCCGAACAAAATCAACAAATACGTCGCTATCGTGGACAAAGCGAATCGCGTCGTTCGCCTCTGCGGGCATGCTCGCGAGGTCCTTCTCCGTCAGCCGCACCATGGGCATCAGATACGCGTAGAGAACGCAGTCCTCGCGCGAAGGCGTATCGTGGCTGAACAGGAAGCGTGACGGGTAGCGCTCTCGTGCCGCCGCGGAGGCAGTCTGCGCAGTGGCGCCGTGCTGACTGGACAAGCACACCAGAGAGCCGTCCAAGCTAGGCGTGAAGGATTGTGGTGAGTGGCTGGGAATGTCGCGGTCGGCCTGTACACGGCGCTGGCGCCACTGGCCACCCAAGTCACCGCTGCCGCCATCGTCATTGTTGTCGTCGTCGCCGTCGTCGAGCTCCGTGGCAGACGGCGTGTAGTCGGGATTTCGCAGGAGAGACTCAATCAAATCCATGTCGCGCCTGGCTGTGAGGTGAAACTGATCACGCGTAAGTGCGCCCAGATCATGCGCACGAAGCGCTCGTCGGGTGTCCGTCTTCAGCTTCGAGAACCACGGCAAGGACACCCACAGCCACATCGCCCACGGCGGGCATCCCATGGCCGGGGCCGCGTAGCGCGCGAAGACAGACGGCGCCTCCAGCAAGTAGCTCACCCTGTATTGCATGTCCAGGGTGAATAGCATCGTGCGGCGCAGAGCTTGCGCAAGGGCGGTCTGCTCATCACTGGCGTCATCGGCGACCTCTGTGAGACGGAATGCCTTCATCAGGTACGCCGTGATCGTGTCGTAGGAACCAGACACCACTTCGCCACGGTAGACGATGAAGGGCAGGTGGCGGTGTGCGCTGTCGAGCGTGGCAAGTGCCTGCTGCGCAAACGCCGAAGCGGAGTCGAGGCACTGCAGCGCCGACCGCACCATGCCAGGGTGGTAACTGCTGCTGCTGGCCATGGCGTGCAGGATGGATGTCTGATTGGGCGGGACCGCGTCGTTGGGGATCGGCGGGCCGTCTTCCTGTGGCACATCCGTCTCGCGTGCGCGACCAACGACGTCGTGGTTGTTGAGCATGTGGATAACATGCGCCGTGTAGGGGATCTGGTGAAGCCGCAAAAACGCTTCCAGCATGGTACAGGCTGGTGAGATGTTGGGGCTCAACGTCCACCGCGGCTGCATGAACAGATGCACCTGCGACAGAGCCTTCTCGAGGCGATAGCGGTCCTGTTTGTGGGGATCATCGCCTTCCTCCTTGTGCCAAGACCCACCGGCGGTGTGGGAGAGGGACGACGACACAGCGGTACCGGCACGCGGTCCCTGCGGCTTGTGGGCCTCGTCGAGCACCAGGCTCGGACGTCGGTCGGTGACGGCGAGAATGCGGATTGTGGTGGAGGCTGGGTTTGTCGAGGCCGGTGTAACCGACGGGCTGCGCGAGGTGGACAAGGCAGTCGACGCGGTCTCGTTGATGATGATGGGGGGCATCAGCAGACGTGGTAAGCGTGCCTCGGTGGCATCAACGAGATCACGCACGATGGCCTCGCGCCGTACACACTGTTTGTGATGGTACACCGCCGCCGCCGCTTTTACAGTCGCGACCACTGCCAGTCCCAGGCAGATACACCGTGACAGCGAGAGGCCGTTCGTCGACGCTGACGGGGTAGACGACTTCATGTCCACAGCCCGCTTGTGTGCACGTGCAAAGGGGGGGGGAGAAGAGAAAGCCAAAAAATGAAGTAAGTGAGCGGAAAGGATGAGAGTAAGGAGAGATGTGAGGGAAAACAAAAAAACACTATAGAGGTGCTATGGCGCGCTTCACTTTCTACCCCGTCTTTGGATGGCTATGTAGTGGATGACAGGAGGGGTGCGCGCGCGGAAGAAAAAAAAAACTACGGAAACAGAAAGATGGGAAAACGAGTTGGTGTGAAGAAGAGCGGAACACTCTTTGTGTGTACTCACGAGTAGGATGGCTTCTGCACTCAACGAGTTGAGGGCTAAAAGGAGAAGAAAAAAAACAAGTGAGCAGAAGGACGGAGAGAGAGAGCGAGAGAGAGAGAGAGCGGTGTCTCGAGAACACTATGTGTCATTCGCGGTGAAACATAATAGAGGCGCAAACTGGACAATGATCGGCCATTCTCAACCTCTGCCGCTGGGTTCAACAGGAGGTTCTATCAGACCGTGCAGAGGGGAGCCGACAAACGGGAATGCACGTGCGCCGGCAGCATTCAGGCCCGTCTCCTGTTTTCCCTTTTTCTTTTTCGATTTCTGTTCTCGGTGTGCGGTGAACAGCCAGAAAGGCAACAGGCGCGTCACTTGTGCGTCCACGCCCACACAGATACACAGCAGTCAGAGGCCACACGAAAGAAGACAAGAAAAATGAAGAAGAAGAAGTAAGAAAGCACGTTGAGCAACAGGCCAAAAGACGCAAACGAACAAAGCAAGGAAAAAGGAAAAATACTGCAAAATGAAGAAAGTGATGACGCTCCGAGAGGCAGAGAGAAAGAGAAAGAGAGAGCTCTGCACAAGCGACGATGACACTGATAAAAGCTAACGATGACTACGGACCTTCTCGAAGGACACGGCACGTGTGCGGACGCGTTCACAGACATAAACAAACACACACACACACACACACACACACACACACACGTGCGACTACGCTGGAGGCTTCTTTCTCTCTCTTTGTTTTTTGTATTATTGTTTTGAGTTTTGCTAGCCTATGCTAAACGATACGCTGATGGGATTCTTGGCGGATTTTCGCTGTCCACCTACTGGGGGGGGGGGCACGGAAAGAAAATATGAGAGCGAGAACATACGAAGAGGAGGGAGAAAGGAAGAGAAGAGAACAATTCCTTGTGAACGGTGGTGTGTGTCATCCCTGTCACAATGAATATGCGTCCCCCTTCACTAACCTTGTGTCCCTCCCCTCTCCGTCCCTCGCTCTGTTGCTCGTTCTCTTTTTTTCCCCGTTCTCCACGAAGTGACTATAGTTCCTCCATGTCGTCCACATCGGCCGACCAGCTCTGCTCAGCCTGGGTGTTGGACAACGCAAGGGCGGCACTCGCCTCCGCGGCGCGCGTGTTGACCGTCTCGCGCGGTGCCCCGAGCTGTGATGGTCGACGCGAGGTGCTGCGTGGGGTGGAGCGTCCAGCGGACGGGGCAGACACCACGCGTAGTGCGCGCGCGTCAACAGAGTCGGTCGTGGCCCCTTCACGGCTTGCCGAGCGGGCAGCACTCGGTGACACAGAGGGAGGGTCGGGGGTGATGAGCGGTGCGAGGCGCTGCATGTACGCATTGAGCGGCTTGCTGTGCCGGAGGTGCGCACAGGCTTCGTTCAGCCCCGCAACAGTCGCCTCGTCCATCGTGAAGAGCGGCAGCAGAAAGGCGTACACAGCACAATCGCACGAGGACGGCGCGGAACCGAGCAAAAAGGCGTTCGCTTCCAGTGTCTTCTCCAGCGCCACCACCTCGTCCAGCAGAGCTGCCTCGTACGCCTCGCGGCTCTGCACACTGATCGTTGCGTCATCAGCAAGAGCGCGCTGAGCAGACGAACCACACGCACGTGCTCTCCAGACATAGTACCAGCCTGTGAGCGTGGGCAGCGCCGCGCGATGCTGCACGCCCTCCACCCGTGCCCACACGCGTGCGTGGTCGCATAATGTGCGGCACATGTAGAGCGTCATCGTTCCTGCAACCTTCTGACGGAGCAACGCGCCGCGTGCGAGATCGGCTTGAGAGAGCCGCGCATCGAGCGTCACGCCAAACGTTTTGGTACCGTAGTCCATGATCGAGCGACTGCCCACGCAGATGGCCTCGTCGCGGTGCACCAGCACTGGCAGGTAGTCATCCTCTGACCAACCCGAGTCGACCGCGTCGTTTTTCTTCTTCCCCTGCTCACCCTCCGCCTGCCGAGTACGAGTTGCTTCCTCGCCTAACCCGTGTGCCGTTGTCACGAGGCGCCGTTGCACCTCCTCGCCAAACGTGTTCACGGCACGGCGGAGATCTTCGCCGTGTTCGACGAAGTGCACGACGTACGGGATGCGTGCGAGCCGCAGGAAGACCTCTACCTCCGTGCATGCGGGACCGCGGTGGAGACTGAGCGCGGTGTGCGGTGAAGCGAAGAGATGGCAGTGGCTGTCATCGGCGAAGCTGCGTGAAAGGGCCGCGACCAGTGCGGACTGCCGCCTCCACGCGGCGATCGCGCTGCCCACGTAGGCAATCACGCCGGTAGCGACGGCACCGGCCGCCACAACGGCGGCGACTTTGATAACCTTGGACGAAGCGCCTTCGCCTCCGACTGGAGCGCGCGCCTCGGCTGCACTTGGTGACCGATGAGCAGTCTGTGCGGCGACCTTCACGGCAGGCGTTGCAGGCGCGGTGCGGGGCGTGGGTGTTGCCGCGGGTGCCGGTGCACCGGCAGTGACGGTGGCTCTCCGCGCCGGTTTGGCGGGCACGGTGTCCACAGCGGCGTCGTGGGCGGCATCAGGCACCGTGGACGAGGTGGTGCCAGCCGACGCTATCGCCGGAGTGTCGCCAGGGCCGGTGGTGCTCGCCTCGGTGGTGGCGCCGGCGAGCGCGGGTGTTGCGCCGGCCGTGGATACCGATGCGCTGACCACGTCCGTGCCGTTCGGAGCGGGCGAGGCCGCCGCTGCAGCGGTCTTGGCGTTGATAGCACGAATGTACGCTATACGCTCCGCCTTGGTGCCGTTGGCAACGAAATCGGGGTCGTACGGCGCACCCCCGGCGGCGGCCTGTGTCACGCGCTTGGCGATACTTTCCCGAGGGGTGTTTGACAGAGACATTGCTGGAGAGGGAAGAGGGAGGCAAAGAAAGTAAGACCAGAAAAACAAGCAAAACAAAAGCTCGGCTGATCAGCGAATGTGTGTTGGTCTTTGTGGACGCGTGCTGGACACACGTGTGGAGATGGTGTGTGGATGTAAGAGAGAGAGAGAGAGGAGGAGGCACAACAGCGAGGAGCGCAAGTGTAGAAGGCAAGGCGAGAAGTGAATGGGCTGCGCTAACCACTGATCACACACGCGCCTTCACGCGGCAACCAGGAAACTCTGTAGAGCCTGCGTCCACGTGGTGAAAGAAGACGTCCCACACTCACGTGCGCCTCTCTCTCTCTGCGTTGGGTCACAGTCGCGGAGATCTAGGAGGAGGGAGGCTGGGAGTGGTGCACATCTCCAATCTTCCTTCCACTGTTCTTACTGCTCCATTCGTGTTTGAGACGGGCGTACGCGTTGAGAGGCGAGAGGTGAACAAACCCGCTTGGGAGGTGTTTCGTTGTTGTGTGTTGCGTTGTTGTTTTTTATTCTCGCCCGCTGGCCCCACCGTACTCTCTCTCTCTCTCACACACACATGCGCGGAGGAAAGAAAAAGTGTGGGTAGCGTATACAGAAGAAGAAGCAAAAAAGAAAAAGAAAAAGAAGAAGACAGGAGGCGCACAGTGTCAGGGGAGCGACTGTGCTCACGATAAGCTCCGGTGAAAGCCCTCAACGATGTACAGAAAGAGCAGAAACCAACAAAGACGACAATAAACAACCACACACAAAAAACGGAAGAACAATGGAGTAAGCTAACAAAGGGAGAAGAGGGAAGAAGAAGGTACACGTCAGACACGGAGTGTGTGAATACAAGTAAAAATGGAAGTAAGAAGAAAAAGAAAACAGTCTCATTGTGCTTCTGGCAAGTTGGGCCTTGCACAGATGATTCACGAAAGATTTTTTTTTGTTTTCAGAGACGGGAGAAATGTGATACACACAGTGACTGCACGTGACATCACGCCGTCGACCTCACCTCCACGACCGGAAGTGCGCGCCGCCGATTCTCCGTCATCATCAGCTTTCCTCCTCCCCCTTCTTCTCGTCGCCAAGCAACGCTCCATGTCAGAGCCGTGTGCCAAGGCACGTTGTATCTCCAGAGAACCTGATAACGAGAGGAAAAGGAAAAGCAGGCCAGAGTGTCTTCTGTCACTCTTCTCTTCTCAAGCACCGCCCAAAAAGGCACCGACGAAACACGAACACCAGAAACAGCAACAATAAAAAAGAAAAAAATCAACCAAGGGAGGATGAAGATGAAGAATAAGTGGCCAAAAACGTTCGTGTGCGCATGCGCATGTACAGAAGAAAATTGTGTGTGTGTGTGTGTGTGTGTGTGTGTGTGTGTGTCGGGGTGTATGTGAAAAATAATGAGGGAGGAGCTCAGAAGCAAAGAAAGAGTGAGAGGGCCGATGCCCCCGTCGTCGCAGGCATCCCTTCCGATGCGACTGGCACATACACAAGTGACAGCTAGCCAAACGCATCTGAGCGCTTAGGCGGCGACAGCAATGTTGGGAGCCACACCCTCGGTCGGGTAAATTGAGTTCGCGGCGTGAGCTTCCATGGATGCGTGCTCGGAAGGTCCCGTGGTGGCTTGTGGGTCGCTCTCCACCACCTCGCGCACCTCGCGCGCGAACGCGTCCTCAGCCTCCGGAACTGCTGTGTCGCGGTCCGCGTCAAGCGCGACACTTTCGCCGTCTTCCTCACCGAGCGCGCTTCGTGCTGCCTCTGTCGTCGCCAGCAGCGCGACGAGATCTGGGAATGCCAGCTCGTTGAGGCGCGCAACGTAGTCCATGAGTGTGCGTGACTGGGCGACAGCGAGGAGGGTGTCGTTGAGCTCCGCGTACTGCCCCATGTTCGCGAATGGCACCAGAAACGAGTACACAGCGCAGTCGTACGTCGTCGGGGTCGCTCCGAAGAGGAATGGCTTGCTGCCGAGCTGCTGCTCAATGGCGAGCACGGCGCGCAGGAACTCGCGCTCAAACTGCTCGGTGGTGTGCGCTCCCAGGAAAGAGACCTTGAGGTCCTTCTTCATCCCCGCCGACAAGCTCTTCAGTGCGATGCGCACGATCCATTTGGGAAGGTGCATGCCCTGGCTCACCACCTCCGCCGCCACCTCTGGCTTCTCCACAAAGACAATACGATAGTACGCGGGGAACAGCGAGTAGCCCACCAGACTCCGCAGCGCCGTGCCCGTGGCGCGGTCCTTGCTGTCAAGGGAAGCATCCAAGTTCACGCGAAACTCGGCGGCGAGGAAGGCGATGATGCTGTCCGACTCCGCGAGACGCCGGCCGTTGTAGCACATGAATGGCACGCAGTCGTTGGGGCTGCCGCTGGTCGATGTCACCTCCGTCAGTTCGTACGGGATGCGCGCGAGACGCAGAAAGGTCTCCACCTTCGTGCACGGGCCGGACATACTCGGTGCCCACGGAGAACGGGGAAACGCAACGAGGTGCACCTTGCCGTCCTGCTCAAACTGCCTCAGCATGGACTCGCGACGGCGGCGGGCGATGGCACTGACAACGCTGGCACCCAAGCCACACACCGCCCCAGCCGCGGCCAGCGCAGCCACGCCGACGGCAGCCTTTTTTTGGTTCGGTGACAGCTTATCTACCGCAGAGACGGCCGCTGACTGCGCATTCTTCAGGGAAGTCTGGACTGCCAGGGAGGCGTTCGCGAGGCGCTCCTGCAGCTGCAACTGAACGTTCTTGAGCGTTTCGGCGGCTGTCATGGCGATGACAACAACAACAATGATGATGGGGAAGGAGAGGAGAGGGGAGAGATGGATAAGATGCAACAATCAGAAAATTAGAATAAAAAAGAAGAGAGAATGTCTTTTGAGGAAATGTGTGCGAGACTAGCGCAAAAGAAAAAGAAAGCCAATGGTCAACGAGCGGAGAGAGAGAGAGAGAATGGATGCAGTGGCAGAGACGCATGATACTTGTTTTCCTTTTCCCACCCCCGCCCCTTCCCGCGCCTTTGGAACCGACTCGTGGACGCGTGGTAGGGAAAGCGGAGGGGGGGAGAGCAGCAACGGGAAGTTTCTACGGAATGGGCAGGAAGGGGAGGGGAGTTAGCGGCTGCAGAGTTGTTCTCCACACCCCACACACTCACTTACCGAAACAACAACAGCAAATCACAATGGTGCCAGCACGCCGAGTGCACTTGGCCTGTGGGTGATGTTGGTGTTGGGTTCATTTGTTCTTTTTTCGACTCTGTCGTTGTCGGCCCCTCTCGGTGGCACGAGTGGTGAGGCGCTCGGACAACGCCCGTTGGTACACGGTCGACCACACAAGGCCGAGTGCAAGTATCAGTCTCCACCAACCAACGCAGAAGGAAGAAGAAGAAACAATAAACGTGGCTAGGGACGCATTCACTCCCTTATATATGCACATGGCTGTTGTGCTTACACACACACACACATGCCCCCTCACGCTGAAGAGCAGGCTCGGCCACACCAGCTTAGTCAGTGCCTCCCACCTTCTTTTCTTTCCTCTTTTTTTCATCCGTGTGCGTGGGAGAGGAGAGAGGGGAGGGCACAGGCTGCCCCTACTGTGCGTTTGTGTTCCATTCCCGCCGCTCTGTCCACGGCTCATTGTCGAGTGGGCAGACGTGGCGTGTACGCAGCCACTTGTGAATACAGTGTGCATGGAAGCAGTGGTTACACTGACCCCAGGCGATGGGACACTCCCAGCTCGCCGTCTCTGCATTAGCCTGGCACACGACACACGGCCCCTCCACGTGATTACGGCAGATGCTGCAAATGTCCGTCTCACGCTCCCACGCGGAGACGAATACGGGCGAAAAGGCCTCGACGACGAAGAAGGGCGGGGCCGTCGCCGGGCTCGACGAGGACGGCGGCGAGGAGGGCTCGACGAGGACGGCGGCGAGGAGGGCTCCGGCACGGTGTCTGACATGACAAGAATGTGCTACGCAAAGAAGAAGGAAAAAACAAGAATAATAAAGAAGAGAGGAGGCAGGTGCTGAGCTGGAAGGGACGGCGCGTGCGTGCACTGGCTCAATCAAGCAATAGTGTAAGCTGAGTCACAGCGATGTTTTTTTTTTCTTCTGCTGAGTGATGTGTGTGTGTGTGTGGACACATGAGAGAAATGAAAGAAGAGGAGAGAGGGAGGGAGGGATGTAGAAGAAGAAGAAAAAAAGAGAAAGTGAAAAGGACGAACAGCTCGGTGACCGCGCGGTGCCACGCACGGTGCGTTCGTGGTAGACAGGAAAAGTGAGTCGAGGCTCGGCCACTGCCACTGAGTGTAGGCGTGGACAGGGAGAAGAAAAAAAAAAAGGGACAGAGAAGGAGTCAGGAAGAGCTGAGAGTGCGCTTATGGCAAAAGCGTAGATGGCGAGCAGCACGGCGGCCATTCGGCTTCTTGTCAAGCGCGATGTTCTTTCCCTCCTCTCCTTCTTCTTCTTTTTTTTTTTGCGCCTCATTGCTCTTCCCTCCTGGCGCCCACTTGCCTTGTGTCATATATAAATATATATGTTCTTCTTCTTTCGTACTACAATGAAAAGGGCTAGAGAGAAACGCTACGTTGGACCAGCACAAACAACAACGACAACAACAACAAAAAAAAAAAAGAAGAATCGAGTAAGGAGGAGACGCTGCACAAACAAACAAAGACGTTGCCGTCCAGTTGAAAATTTACCGTCAGCTTTTTTTTCTTGTTGAGTTCAAGACGAGTGTGTATGTGTGCGTGCACTTTTTTGGTAAGAGAGCACCCTCGTGTGCGCTGGTGCTATTGTTTTTCTCCTGGTGGACGTGGGGCACCGCGTTGACGTCACACAGACATTTTTTTTTTTTGTGTGTGAATGTTTTTGCTTTTTGTCATATCGTGTTCTTTACGTGTTGCGAAGGACTCGCCACCTTCTCCGCTTGTTCTACTAGGTCATCCACACGTGTCAGGGGATAAATCATCATCAGACGATTTCTGTTCACGCAACGGGTGCCTTGGGCGCCGCACCGCCCTCCGTGTTGTCCGGATCGCCGTCGGCGTCCAGCTTCGCGGCAACAGCCCAGCTGCAGAACTCGTCGAAGGTCATCTTGCCGGAGCCGTTGGCATCAACCTGGCGGAAGGTGGCCTCGGGGTTGGGGATCTTGAGACCCCACTCCTCGATCTTCGGGACGGCGTCCTTGAACTCCTGCTCGTTGATCATCATGCTGCCATCGGCATCGATTTCGTCGAACATGACAGTCAGCTCGAAGTAGTCGTAGATGTAGCACAGCATCAGGCGGAACTCGCGGAACTCAACCTGGTCGTCGTCGCCCTTGCCCTCGATCTCGCCACCGAGGCCCTTGGCCTTGTTGAACGCGCGGACAGTGATGTCCTTCAGGCGGGTCGTGAACTCGTCTAGCTGGCAGTGGTCAATGAGACCCTGGTACGTCTCGTCAAGCGTGAGGGCCTTACTGCCATCGGCATCGAACTTCTTGAAGAGGTCCTTGCGGCGCTTCTTGTCCTCGGCGGTCTTCTTGCGGGGCAGGATCTCGCGAATGCGGTCCCACGCGGCCTTGCGCTCGGCGGCGGTCTTCTCGTCGGGCAGGGGGCGGGCAGCCGCGACGGGCGCCTCGTCCGCCGCTGCAGCGGGGGCTTCCTCGGCGGGAGGAAGAGAACGAGCGGCCGCAACAGGCGCCTCCTCCGCTGCCGCAGCGGGGGCATCAAGCTTGGGCGCCGCACCATCCTCCGTGTTGTCCGGATCGCCGTCGGCGTCCAGCTTCGCGGCAACAGCCCAGCTGCAGAACTCGTCGAAGGTCATCTTGCCGGAGCCGTTGGCATCAACCTGGCGGAAGGTGGCCTCGGGGTTGGGGATCTTGAGACCCCACTCCTCGATCTTCGGGACGGCGTCCTTGAACTCCTGCTCGTCGATCATCATGCTGCCATCGGCATCGATTTCGTCGAACATGACAGTCAGCTCGAAGTAGTCGTAGATGTAGCACAGCATCAGGCGGAACTCGCGGAACTCAACCTGGTCGTCGTCGCCCTTGCCCTCGATCTCGCCACCGAGGCCCTTGGCCTTGTTGAACGCGCGGACAGTGATGTCCTTCAGGCGGGTCGTGAACTCGTCTAGCTGGCAGTGGTCAATGAGACCCTGGTACGTCTCGTCAAGCGTGAGGGCCTTGCTGCCATCGGCATCGAACTTCTTGAAGAGGTCCTTGCGGCGCTTCTTGTCCTCGGCGGTCTTCTTGCGGGGCAGGATCTCGCGAATGCGGTCCCACGCGGCCTTGCGCTCGGCGGCGGTCTTCCCTTCGTCCTGTTGGATGGAGAGGCTGCGGGCCGCACCGGCCGGGGCGTGCTCGAAGCTTTGCTTGATCGCCTGCGCCTGCTCCGCGAGACCGTCAATGTCGCGATTGGTGTCGCCAGCGGCCTCTGCTTCCGCTGCCGCCTTCGCCTCCGCTTCCGCGGCGGCAAGTGCCTTGGCCTCGCGAGCTGCCTGTGCCGCGGCGAACGCTGGCGGCGGCAGGATGGTGTCAAGGTCTGGGAAGCACTGCGCAGTTAGGCGATCCATGTAGGCGCGAATGACGTCACTGTGCACGAGGTAGTGCAGCGGTGCGTTGATGAAGAGCGGCTCATCCGGTGATTCACCCTGGTGTGTGGCGGCGTCCTTCAGGGCCTCGGCGTCGTCACCGGTGATGGGCTCCGCCTGCCGTTCCTGGATCGGGGCTTTGCTGGCCGGGCCGGTCGCCTTGGGGGTGAGGTCGTGCAGACGGAAAATCATGATGAAGATGCTGTACGCGGTGCAGTCCACCATGGTCGGCACGTCGCCTGCCAGGTACGGACGCTCCTGCAAGATGGTTTCGACGGCCTGCACATCTTGCATCATCAGGTCCTCGTACTGGTCCTTGTCGTAGAGCGAGTAGCCGCTCACATCCTGCGACGACGTGACGTACGAACGTGCGGCGCGCGCGGCGAACCACTGCACGATGCGGCTGTTCGTAAAGAACGGACCGGACGCGCGGAGGCGATTGTCGACGAGCTCACTGCGCAGGAGGGCGGGCGTGAAGCTGTACTCAATCGCCGCGCGAATCGCCTTGGCCTCTGCCTGGCGCTCACGGGTGAGGGCGACATCGGTGTTAATGTTGAACTGAATAGAGGCCCACTCCATGATCCTCTGCGAGTCGGCAACAATCTGGCCGCGGTAGGCCACGTATGGCACGCAGCCGTTCGGTGAGGCCTTCAGGTCCGCCTCGCACAGCTCGTACGGGATCTTGTTGAGACGGAAGTACGCCTCCACACGAGTGCAGTAGGGAGAGCTCGATGGTGAGTACGGAGCAGGAGGGAAAACGTGCAGGAGCACCTTGTCGCTCTCGTTGCTCTTCTCGATCAGAGCCGCCTGACGCTGCTCGGGGGACTTGGTCAACAGCTTCTTGCCCACCACAGCGGCGCCGCCGACCGCCACAACTCCCGCACCAGCCGCTGCGGCAACCTTGGTCTTGTCGTTTGCGCTCATGCTGCCACAAGTACCTGCCTGTGATTTGCTTTCTGGCTTGTATGTGCTTGTGTGTGTGCGTGTGTGCTTGTGAGAATATCAATGTGCTTATGTGCTTTTTTTTTTCTTCTACCTGGTTGTCAGCACGACAGCATTCAGGATAAAATCAATAAGAAGAAGGACAATAACAGAGCAAATAGTCGGTGCGGAGTGGATGGTTAAGTCACATCAAAAGGCACGCCGGCAGAGGAGAGCGACAGACCGCGTTCACGACGGGAGAAAAGAGAGAGAAGTGAAGTTAAGGAGAAGGAGTCTGTGGGCACCAGCGCATCGGTGGCACCGGCGGCGTGTTATTGTCGTGCTGATCGAACAACGAAGCCTACGATGGCAGCGAGAGAAGAAAGTACAAGAACGAACAAAAAAAGAAGGCACCTCCGCATTGCCTGCCCACGATACCAGCGGGAGTCGGAGGTGATGGCTGGCGAACAGTCTTCTTTCGCCCCAAGAGTTCGCTTTTCTTCCAGTTTTTTTTTTTTGGTTGTCAATCACCATGCGAAAAGTATCACATCACACACCTCTCTCTCTTCGTCGTTGACTCTGCTACACGTCGGAAGAGGTAATTTCATTTTCACAGTGAGAGAGTAGAAGGGGGAACAAAAAAAAAGAAGAGAGAAAAAAAAAATAAATAAAAAAGAAGGTGTGCCATGGAGTTGTTTTTTTTTTATCGCATGCTCCATTTTTCCTTTTTGTGTGTGTGGGAGGGTGAGGTAGAAATTGCATAAATGGGCGAGAAAAGACAGAAACAAAAAAAAACTCAGAACAGAACAGTTGCACGACCCTTTCTTTTTCTTTTTATGTTTTTTTTTCTTCTTCTCGACTCGTTTAGCCTCATGTCGCGGAGCTTGGTCCCCATTCTGTCGCGTCGATGTTGGTTTGTTTATCGGTACGCGCGAGGACACACGCGGCCGTGGCGCTGCGGACGCTTGTTGTGTTCATGCACAAGTCACAATTCGTCCTCTGTTTTTTTTTCCCTTTTCCTTCTCTTTTTCTTGAACTGCCTTTCCGGCTCATGTGGGTCCCCGATGGTTTTTGTGGCGTGTCTTGCGGTGCTTCTCGTGCATTTTAAATAAAAACTCAAGTGTTTCATCATCGCGCACACGCGTGCACACAAAGGGAATCCGAGACGACAAAAAGTCAAGACTGGAGGCCGTGAAGGGGAAAAAACAAAGTGGAGAAGAGCAGTTCCCTCACGCCGCCCGCTGGGGCACAAGAGTGAGAGAGATGTGCGTCTCTATGCCTGTGACTGGTCTACGCGTGCACGGTGTCCTTCACACGAGCAACAACAACAACAATAAATAAATAAACGCACAGGCAGAAATAGATGGCGTGGCACCTCAGCGGGTTGGCCTCCGCCTACGCTTCTTCGTGGCGACTGCAGGCCGAACTGACAGGCTGAGAGAGAATGAAGAAAAACATAGAAGCAAAAAAGGCACAAATAACTGAGACTGTAGAAAAAAAACGAGAACATGGTCTTGTGCGGCTTCTTTTGTTGTTTTCTCTTCCCCTCTTTTGTTTGTTTGTCTCTACTATAGATCCGTCGACAGCATGCACACACGTACACATATCCCCAAGACAGTGAGCGGCGTCGCCCTCCCGGTCGCGGTGGCAGTAAGTCTCACGGGCTAGACAACAATAAAAAGTGTAGGCAGGGTGTTCTTTAAAAAGGGGGGAAAGAGCGGTGCCAGAAAGACAAAAAGAAAAGCATACGATGGTGTGTGTGTGCGTGTGCTCCATGAGGTGGTGTTGCGGAGGATGGGGAGCGAAGGTTAGTGGCCTCAGGGCAAGACAACGGGTGAGAAAATGGGGGAAAAGGAAGAAGAAAAAACAAGGCCCATAAAGAGAGAGAGACCATATGGCACACGCCGTTCATTAATGTGCATCAAGAACAGCACAGAAACAAACAAACACAAATGTTTTTTGGGGGAGGTCTGACGTCTGCTTCCTGTACCACGTGTCGCCCCCGTCCCTCTCATGAGCCTTGCTTGATTTTCGTTACGGACGCCCCACTTAGTGGATGTTGTCCGGATCACCGTCGACGTCCAGCTTCTTGTCAACCGCCCAGGCGCAGAACTCGTCGAAGGTCACCTTGCCGGAACCGTTGTCGTCGAGCTCGTTGAAGGTGGCCTCGGGGTTGGCAATCTTGAGACCCCACTCCGCCATCATCGGTGCTGCCTGCAGGAACTCATCCTTGTCGATCATCATGCTGCCATCCGCATCGATCTCGTCGAACATGACAGTCAGCTCGAAGTAGTCGTAGATGTAGCACAGCATCAGGCGGAACTCCAGGAACTCGACCTCGTTGCTGTCGCCCGCGCCGCGGTCATCAGTGCCCAGAGACTTGGCCTTGTTGAACGCGCGCTTCGTGATGTCACGCAGACGGTTCGTGAACTTATTCAGGTGAAGCACGTTCACGCAGCCCTTGTAGGTCTCATCAAAGGTGAGGGAGCCGCTACCGTCCTTATCGAACTGCTTGAAGAGCTCCACACGGCGAGCCTTGTCCTCGGGGTTCTTCTTGCGGGGAATCAACTCGCGAATGCGATCCCACTCAGTCTTGCGCGTGCGGGCGGTCGTCTCGCCAGGCAGGGAGCGGGCCTTGGGGGGCTGTGGCGGCGGGGCGTCGCGCGCACCACCGTCCGGATCGCCCTCGCGGGCAATCTTCTGCGCAGTCGCCCACGCACAGAACTCATCGAAGGTGATCTCGCCAGAGTTGTTGGCATCAAGCTCCTTGAAGGTCGCCTCAGGGTCTTCGATGGGGAGGCCCCACGCCGCCACCTTCGGCACCGCCGCCTTGAACTCGTCGAGGTTCACCAGGTTGTCGCCAGAGGCGTCCATCTGGTCGAACAGGGACGCGAGGTCAAAGTAGTCGGCGATGTAGCAGATGAGAAGGCGGAACTCGAGGAACTCAACGAGGTCCTCGTCGCCCTTGCCCATCTCCTCGGTGCCCAGGGTGCGGGCCTGGTTGAAGGCACGCTTCGTGATGTCACGGAGGTGAGTAGTGACCTTGTGGAGACCGAGCACGTTCACGCAGCCGTTGTAGACCTCGTCGTAGTTGAGCGCGTTGCTGCCGTCCTTGTCGAACTTGTAGAAGAGCTCCACACGCTTCTGCTTCTGCTCGGGCGTCTTCTCCGTGGGGATGAGAGCGCGAGCCTGCTTCCAGGCTTCCCTCTTCTCCTCGGGAGTGGCGTCCTCAGCGGCCTGGCGGAAACGGCCGGCCTTCGGGGGTGCGCTGCCGGCGGCCTCAAGGCTGCGGGGCTGCGCTGGCGCACCGCTGTCCGGATCGCCGTCGCGTTCCAGCTTCTTCGCTGCCGCCCAGGCCGCAAACTCGTCGAAGCTGATCTGGCCGGAGCCGTTGTCGTCGATCTCGCGGAAGGTCTTCGAGGGGTCCTCAATGGGGAGGCCATACTCAACAACCTTCTGGGCCGCGGCCTGGAACTCCTGCTCGTCGATGAGGCCATCGCCCGACGCGTCAATGTCGTTGAAGAGCACCGTGAGGTCAAAGTAGTCCTTCAAGTAGCACAGCATGAGACGGAACTCAAGGAACTCGACCAGCTCCTCGTTGCCGGTGTCAGCCTCCTGGTTGCCCATCCCGCAGGCCTTGTTGTAGGCGCGCTTCGTGACATCACGCAGGCGGGTCGTCACATTGTTGAGGTGCAGGTCGTTCACACAGCCCTTGTAGACCTCGTCGTACGTGAGGGCACCAGTGGCCTCGCGATCGAACTTGTCAAACAGCTCCGCGCGCTGGCGCTTCTGCTCAGGCGTCTTCTCGGTGGGGAGAAGGTCGCGCGTGGCGAGCCAGGCCTGCTTGCGCTCCTCAGCGGACTTGCCCCAGGCAGCCTGGGTGTTCTTCACGCGAGGCATGGCCGGGATGTTCAGGCTGCGCGCCTTGACGGGGGTGGCAAGGGCCTCCGCCACCTTGGCGGCGTTGTCCGGGTCGCCCTCGCGCTCCAGCTTCTTCTCCGTCGCCCAGCTGCAGAACTCGTCGAAGGTCATCTTGCCGGAGCCGTTGTCGTCGATCTCGTTGAAGGTCTTGACTGGGTCGATGATGGTGACGCCCCACGCCTTGATCTTGGGGACAGCCGCCTTGAACTCATCCATGTCGATCATCATGCTGCCATCCGCATCGATCTCGTCGAACATGACAGTCAGCTCGAAGTAGTCGTAGATGTAGCACAGCATCAGGCGGAAGTCAGCGGGCCCAACCTGGTCGTCGTCGGCCGCACCGCTGCCCTTGGCGCCCATGGACTTGGCCTTGCTGTACGCGCGCTTCGTGATGTCACGAAGGCGGGTGGTGAACTTATTCAGGTGCAGCACGTTCACACATGCCTTGTAGGTCTCGTCAAAGGTGAGGGCACCGCTACCGTCCTTATCGAACTGCTTGAAGAGCTCAGCACGGCGAGCCTTGTCCTCGACAGTCGCACCGCGCGGAAGCAAAGCCTTGATGGCTTCCCATTCGACCTTGCGCTGGGCTGCGGTGGTTCCTTCCTTCTCGGCCATTGTTGTTATTGTCCACGGAAGATGGAAACAAGATCAGCACAAAGGAAAAGAAGAAAAAGAGAGAGCGTGAATGGTAACGATGATAATAAGAAAAAAAAGTTGCGTTATGAAAGTAGTGAGCTTTATTTCTGTGCATATGTGCGTGTCAGAGTGAGAAAGAGAGAGAGAGAGGCATATATATAAATACAAGGGACAGTGGGAGAGGAGACTGGGCGATAGGCTGCGCGTCCTGACATTGGCCCACACTTAGCGCGACACCATGCACGGTTCATTGGATTGAGGCCTGTCTTTCCCACGGAGGTGAGTTGACGGGGGCAAAGAAGGAACGGGGGAAAACACAAGAGAGTGAGCAGTCAACACAAGAAGCAAAACTAAAGAAAAAATCAAAAGCGTAAAGAAAAATAAAAGGCAGCTTGGCGATGTCGTGACGACGACACCATCAACGCACAACAAGAAGAGGAAGGGAAGAAGAAAAAAAAGAAGATCGGCTTGTGCGTACAACTCCAAGTTTGCGCCGTGACGTCACGAAGCCCTAAAAAACATAAAAAAGAAAAGAGCAAACACACAATAAAAAGTTCTTTTGACAGCGCACGCTTTCTGCGGTGAAGGGAGAGTGGAGGAGACGAAGGAACATCTGCAACTGAGTGAGAGTCGCCACGTGCCCCGCGTGGAGCAGCCGGCACTTTTTGCTGCCGAGCGCTTCCCCTCACCTCGTTCTTTTGCCTTGAGCTGAGACACCAGACTGCGGGTGAGTCTGTCCATCGATTCACTTATTCTCTCATCTCCTTCTTCTCACCTGACCTTCCGTGCATCGTCATCACCGCCTGCACATTGAAGTTCATGCGGCGAAAAGGCAGCTGTGCGGCAGCCCGTCATGCCCTAGTCGGTGGCCAGCTGCCCAGGCACAGACAGCGTCGACTGATACAGCTCCACGGCGACCGGTATCTAGAAAATGAAACAAGCCGCTCGGGTCAGGGACCGGCACGCCCATGTCCTTCACCTGCGCCACCACGCACGGCCACTGTCGCATAGGAATGCCATCCTCCGCAAGGCCCGCCGCCACGAAGCGTCTCCGGAGGCTGGTGTTCAATTCAAAATAGTCGTGCAGGTAGTTGAGCACGAGTGTGAACTCCTTGAAACCAACGCGGCGCTCGTGGAGGGACGACGCACGCAGATCTCCTCTGCTAAGGTGGTCGACCTCACGAAGCGCGTTGTCCCACGTGTTCATGGAGGCACCACTGTCGGCGTATTGCGTCGCCCGTCGCGCATTCGCACGACGCATGTGTGCCGCCAGGTAGCCGCGCTCAACCAGAATACGCAGACCGGGTGTCATGCGGTTCAGATGCAGCACATTCACGAGACCGCGATAAAAAGCGGCAAACGAAAGAGAGGTGAGTCCGTCATCCCCTTGTGCCCCGTGACGCTCTCGTGTGCCGAGCTCGTAGAACAAACGGCGCTGTGCCTTCACACTCCCCTCGTCGTGTCCACTGGGGAGCACGCGCTTGAGATGACGCCACTCGGCCTCCAGCCTGTCTGGAGAGAGTTCATCGGCAACAGGCCACGGCGAGGATGTGAACTGGCAGTCAGCCGCCACCGTGTGTGTGTTGAGCCCGCGCACGCTCCGCACGACGCGCGCTGTGTGGGGCGCTGATGAACGACACGCGTGTGCGGCGCCGAAGGAATGGTTCGGTGGCCGGCAGTGAAGCCAGCCGCGTGGCATGCACGGCGGTTCTCCAGTGGCTGAGCCGAGAGATGACTCCCGACTACGCAGAAGAACTTCCATGACGGGCATCGGCCGGTAAAAAAAAAAAAAGGGTGGCTAACGCAAGTGCGTGAAAGAGAGAGAGAAGGTACGAATGGCAGTCGGTGGTCACACAGCCAGGCCACACCTGTCAAGAACACTCAATGCCGCCATTCTGCCGACGATGTGTGGACAGAGAGTCGCGACCAGCCCTGCAGGCGCAGACCAGTACACGGGGGCAACCACCACCACTGTTCATGCGACACGCACACATCCACGTCGCGACAGTTGTGCTTGTTTTTCATTTCGTTCTTACTGTTGTTTTGCTTTTTTTTTTTTGCAGACTGTGTTGTGACGGCAGACTCTGTCGCTCGCGCGCCACTCACACGTGACGAAAAGAAGAAAGAGAAAAGAAAAAGAAGAAACCATCGTGAAAGAAGAAAACAAAGAAGCCAGGGGACGTCAGGGCAAAACCGCGCGTCATGAAAAGAGAGAAAAAAAGAGAAAATGAGGATTGTTTGCTGACAGAATCCCCACGTCGCACTACCACGAATGACGTGGGTGGGTGTGCGCACAAACTAAACCAGAAAGTGTCGACCAGCACGTTTCGCCCTCTGCTCGCACGCACACCGATGTGCACTTCACTTTGCGTGTTATTGCTTTTTTTTTCTCCATCATTCAGTGGTATTACTCGGTGGTGTTCGTGTGCTCAGCCTCAGCCGCGTTGTCACACACGCGCACACGTGTTGCCACAGAGGAGAACGAGAGACGCAAAGAAAAAGTCCCAGTCAACCACTTTTTCGCTCTTCCGTGACGGGGCGGAATATGAGTGCGTGTGCACAGCTGAACAAGAGTAAAGAAGAAGAAAAAAACAGAACGTAGAGTCTCAATCCATTCAAAAAAAAAATTGGACGAGAAACAAACGACGGGATTGCTGATATGGCGTTTCCACCACGTGGAACATGGAAAACCAAGAAAAAAAGAAAACAATCAAGCAAGAAAAACAAAAAAAAGAAGAATCAAAGAACAATGGAAGAGGAAAGTCCGGACGCGTGAGAGAGAAGGGGACAAAATAGAAAAAAAAAGGCGTAGAGAGAAGAATCAAACTGAGCGCGCTGGTCACCGGTGAGGTAGCAAGCGAGATGAGACGCACACACACAACCGGCAAGTACAAGGTACTGCAACTACTAATACTACTACAAGTACGCGCGTACGTATGCGTTGTCGTCTGCCAGTGTGGTTTACCTGAGCTTGCTTTGGGCAGCTATACGTTGTTTTTCTCTCCGAACAGCCTTTTCCTTTTTCCTCTCTCTCCCTCTCTCACACACTCCCTTCGCCGCGTCCTCTCGTGCGCATGGCATGGGAAAGACAAAAGTACTTGTCGTGATCAGCCAAAGCGGATTGTGTGCAAGAAAGACAGAACAACAACAACAACGAAGAAGAGGAAGAAGGTCGATCACTGAGGAGCTGAGAGCTCAAAGACCAGTTATCATCGCGCAACGTGGCGAGACGTATACGTGTGTGGAGATGGTTTTGATGGTGTAAGCGCTCACACACACACACACACACACACACACAGACACACACATACATTCTCGGACTTACGCGTTGCGCCATCACTGTGAGGGCTGCACGAGCGCGAGGGTAGTGACGATGTGTAGTGGCGTGGCGCGCACACAAAATATTTAAAAGCAAAAAAAAGAGGGTGAAAGGCGCTGCGTCAAAGCGAACGGGGGGGGGGGGGAAGAGACGAGAGGGAAGCAGTCAGGACGAATCGTCACCGCACTCATGCGTTGGTCACTCTCTTCCTTCCCTCACCTCCTTCTCCACTAAGCACGCGCTTCGTACCCTCAAGTCTGACTGTGCGCGAGGCCAGATCATGAATATGCGTTTTTCAACAACGCGTGGACACTGAACACGTGTCAAGCCGAAGGGGGAAAAAAAAACTAGGGTGAGGAAAAAGAGTACGTGTGAAGTGAACAAAGAGAGAAAAAACAAGGGAAGAAGAAGGGGAGCTAGTCGAAACGTTCTGAGTCATCGTCAAAATAAAAAATAAGAAAACCAAGAGAGAAATCAGATCGCCGACCCCCGCATTCAATGAGAAGAATAAAGCAAACAGAAGAGAAAAGGGGACAAACCACAGCAGCAGGGCGGTGCACGCCCGCAGAGTGTTTATTTTTCTCTTTCCTTTTTTCCATTTTTGTTCTCTTCACAGGACGTTCGACATGTGTTTCTCTGTGCATGTGAGAGTGTGCTTCGGTCCATCGCTGCTGTGTGAGAGTAATATGGCCCCCTCCCGTCAACCTTTCTGCATGGTATCACCTCTTTTTTTTTGTTCTCTTTTTGTGCGTGTGCGTGTGCGTGTGCGTGTGTGTCTATGCACATCTCTGTGTGTTCGCACCGCCGGGCACGGGCGTCACAGCTCCTCCAGATCCACGCCGAGCGCCGCCGTTGCACCGCCTTCTTGACTGTCCGTGGGGGAGTCGACCATCGCGATCACCATCTTGACAGTGTCCTCCAAGGTGCTTGTCTTGTCCACGTGCGCGGAGTCGTGCGGTGATGTGCCTGGCATCGCCGCTGGGCTGTCCACGTCACACCGCTGGGCCTCTGGTTCGTTCAGGACGACCGCCTCGGTGTCGGCGTCGGGCGCCTCTTCCGGCGCTGTTGCGCACTGGCTGACGCTTCGCGAAGCTCGCCCTTCGTTGACGAGGCTGTCTAGGTCAGGGAACGCCAAGTCCGTCATGCACTTCACAAACGCGGTGATGGGCTCGCTTCGCACGGCGTACTCGAAGGCGTCGTTCACCTCCGCCGCGTCCGCCATCGCGACGACCGGCAGCAGCCACGCGTAGAGCGCGCAGTCGTACGTGCTGGGCCGATCGTCGCTCCAGAGAAAGTTGGTGCCGTTCATGAGAAGTCCTTCGATCGCACGGGTATCCTCGTACAGCTCTTGCTGGTACTGCTCGACGGTCAGCTTGCTGTAGCCGGTGGTGGTGATGGTCTTGATGGCGTCCTTGCGCATGCGACTCAACGCCATGCGCGTCACCCAGTCCGGTGTTTGGTTCATCTCTGTGTAGTACGGCTGAATGAGCTCAGGGGCATCAACGTGGATAGAGCGAAGGTAGCCCCTGGGGAGGCTGTAGTGGAGTGCCGCTAGCAGCGCGCTGCCGGTGGCGCGGTCTTCAGGAGACAGCGAAGCATCAAGATCCACGCCGTACGCCACGGAGAGACGTTCCACGATAGCAGGGATGCATGCGGTGCGCTCGCCCGCAAACGCGACGAACGGCAGCCGGCCGTTGGGGGATAGAGACGGGTCGGAGACCACGTGCGCCTCGTAAGGAATCCCCGTCACACGCAAAAAGGTCTCGAGCTGCGTGCATGGCACGGAAAGGCTGGGGGCGAGGGGACTGCGGCGGTGGATGTAGAGGTGCACCACCTCGGGCTGTTGCCGCTCCATCTCCGCCGCGCAGCGACGCAGGTGGTAGCGGTTATACATCTCGACGCCCTTGTAGATGGAGACCACGGTAAGTGCCGCGGCGCCAACGGCCAGGGCAGTCATCGCCAGGTTCGTCACCAAAGACGAGGGGCGTGCGTCCGTTGACGGTGGCGTGGACGTGATCGGCGCAGAAGTGACAGTCTTTGCCGAAGCCGATGTGGCGGCTGCCACCGGTGCTGGCACCACTGATGCTGCAGGTGCGGCTGGTGTGACCTGGGCAGGCACGGGTACTTTTTGCGCGGCCGGAACGGCCTTCTCAGACATCACGGCGGGCGTGCTTCCCTGCACGTCCGCCACCGCCACCGCCGCAGTAGTATCCACAGGACGGGTGGCCGCGCTCACGTCGCTTGGACGGTTGCTGCCGGCCTTCGGGCCGAACTTCGCTGTGTTGGCGAGTGTCGCTTCGCGCATGGAAGGCAACAGAGTCGACTGTGCGGCAGCGGCGTGCGCAGCAGCCTTGTTCGCGGCCTCGCGTGCGGCGTCCTCGGCGGCGCGTGCGGCGAGTTCGGACGGCGTGACACGGTGGGATACTTTGGGGCCGTACGTCGCCGTGTTCGCGAGTGTCGCCTCGCGCATGGACGGAAGAAGCTGTGCACGGCTCATCTTTTTCTTTTTGTGGAGGTGTGGGTGGGTGGGGAGATGTGGGGGTGTTTCGTTGTTTGTTTGTTTGTTTGTTTGTTTGTTTTTTTCCTTCAGGAAAACAGTGGGCTTGAGTTCTGCACAGTGTGTTGTCTGCAGAGGGGAGTGGAGAGAAAGTGTGGTGAGCTAACGTCTGTCGCTGACGTGGGGATTGAAATAGGAGGTGATGAGAAGATGTCTCTGGGTTCAGCATCCCCCCGCGTAGGTATATCATGACCGCGAACAGACAATGCGCGAAGAAAAAAAGAATAAAACGGGAGAGATAGACGAGCACGCATAGTGCGCGGGAAGATGAGGTGAGTGATGACGGCAGCAGTGCGACGAGGTCGGTGTGGCAGCCAGCGACACTGAACGCCAGTGACATGTGCGCGAAAGGCTTCACGGCGCCGAGCACGCGAGATGGCGAACTCACAGATTCGCCACTTTTTCTCCGCATCACACGTCGATGACACACCTCAACGACGCGGCGACAGGTAGAGAGCGAGAGATGATAGACAACAAGAACAACACAGCACGCCGCTCTGAAGACATTTTGCCTTGGCAGCCTTCATCACCGTGGGTGACGACAAGTGCTGCCGTGCGTTGGCAGCCGTGTTGATGGGCGCATGTGTAAATGTGCGTGGATGACACTCCTTTTTTTTTTTGATTTGTGGATATTTATATGCTCATGTCAGGGTCGCCTACGTCTTTGCGCCCTCTGAACACCTCACTACAGTACTTCAAAAAAAAAAAAGAACGAGAGTAAGAACAACCTGGAAACGGACTACGGCTAGGTGGTGCCCCACCTCCCTCCCCACTTTATCTGTGTGCGTGTGCGTGTGCGCGTGCGCGTGGAGGAGATTGGGCGAGTCGACAAGAAGAAGAAGAAACAAAAGCAACAGTCTGTTCCTCGAAACAACATCAGCACGTGCTTGTCTCTTTCGCTCATGCGCTGCTTCTTTTTTTGTTTGTTTCATCTTTTTTTTTCTTCATCTCTCCGAGCTTTATGTGTGTGTGCGTCACACACAGCTGAAGAGAGGAAACAGCACACGTGTTGAACCACAACGACTTAAATGTCGTATAAAAGTCAAACGAGATCATGGCGGGTCACGTGAAAAGGGGGAAGAGAGGAGGGAGGAGGAAGAGGAGGAATCCAACTATGTTGCGTGCCAACGTACAGTAACAAAGAACGAAGAACGAAAAAAAAACGCGGGTGCATGGCAAACACGCCCCAAAGACTCCGCGAAGCGGCAGACGCAGTCTAGAGAGAGAAAAAGAAAAGAAACAAGAAAACAATCCGGGCTAGAGGGAGAGGGAGGTGAAGCCAGCGCACAGCTGTATTTGCCTTCATGTTCCCGTTTCCCGCCAACTTGTGTGTGTGGGTGTATACATGTGAGAGTGTGATGGCGTGTGTGTGTGTGCGCGCGCGCAATGGGGGGAAGACTACGTCTGCCGATTAGCGACACGCGGGCATCACCGTCACACGCACACACACGTCTATGCGCCCACGCTCACACACTCACGTGCGCGACAAACGATGATTGCCCCAACCGCAAAAGAGGAAATAAGGAAGACAACCTCCCACTGCGGGTGAACGGGGACGAGGGATAGCGAGAGAGAAAGAGGGGAGAACAACCAACCATGACAACAACAGGGCGGTGACAGTTCACCACACACCCACCCACACACACCCACACACACGCCTACCAGCGCGTAACCGCGGGCAAAGCGGAGGTTGGAGAGGTCAGAGCTGAGCTACGCGTGCGAGACACCGGCCAAAAGAAAAAAAGGACGGCAGCCTCATTCTCTCACCGTTCTACTCATTTGCGAAATATATATATGTGTTTTCCTTTTCGTGCGTGAGAATGGCGAGCTCACTGGCCACCTCCTTGAACTTCATTTTCTTTTAGGCCTTTGGTCGCTTCGCTGTGTGTGTGTGTGTGTCGTCTTATTCTCTCTGTCTCTCCCCCCCTCTCCGTTTTCCGGCTGCTTCTGGCCGGCCTTGCGTCGTGCCGTTGGTGCAGTCGTGCCTTATGCAGGAATGAACTTCTGCGTCTCGTAGGGTGTCTGAAGATCGTCGATGTCGGGGAAGGCCAGGCGGGTCATGCGGTTGACGTAGTCGCGAAGGGTCTTGCTGCTGGTGAGGAAGGACAGCGCGCTACCGTTGGGGCCCATCTCGCCCGCCACCTGCAGCCACGCGTAGACGGAGCAGTCGTAGGTCGACGGGGCGTTGCCGAAGAGGAACGGCTTGCCCTGAAGGAACGACTCCACGGACTGCATGTCGCGCAGGAACTCCATCTCGTACTGCTCCTGCGTCAGGTCACCGTACCCAACCGCGTTGAGGACCTTGATCGTGCCGCCGCGCATACCGCGAACGAGGATGTTGGACATAATAGGCTCCAACTGATACTCCTTGGAGAACATGTCGGCCATGTACTTGGGGTAGTCCACAAAGGTCGTGCGGTTGAGACCGTAGTTGAGGGAGGTCTCCACCATGCGGCGCACCATGAGTCCCTTGGCCTGCTCCTGCACGGTCAGGCTATCGTCCATGGTCACGTTGTACTGCTCGCACAGGTACTGAATAATGAACTCGCCGTCCGCGAGCACAGTGCCGTTGTGCACAATGAAGGGGAGACGGCCGTTCGGCGACAGGCTGACATCGTTAGTGAAGTGCACGACGTACGGGATCTTGGCGATGCGGAGGAAGGTCTCCACCTTCACACAGTGCGGAAACAGGTTGGGTCCGTGCGACCAGCGGGGGTGGATGAACAGATGCACAATGTCTTCCTCCAGGCTGCGAAACATGTTGTTCACGCTCCTATTGCGCTGCACACGGACAGCGAGACTGCCGGTCTTGAGGACCACCACGCCACCCACCGCCGCACCGGCCGCGATGCATGCCTTCCGATGGGACTGAAAGAACTCCTTGGCCTTCTGAAGAAGATCCTGCGCCTTCTGTGCGTACGGGGACGTTGCGGCCGCTTCAGACATGGTTGATCTTTGGGGGTGTTTCTTGAGTGTTGTTGTTTTTTGTTTGTTTGCTTATTTGCTGTTGTTCACGTGCGAGAGACCGTGCCTGTATTGGGCAGAGAGGTATGGATTCTTTTATTTTTTTGTTTGTGAGGTTTCCATCAGTAACGTAGGTTGGGGGGTGAGCGAGCGAGAGAGAGAGAGGGGGGGGAGGAGTAAATAATAAAAATGAATGAACGAGAGCACCAGGAGGGAGGTCAACCACAATGACATCTAGTTTCGGAGACAAGGGGCAGAGGGACACCGCCGGGCTCCGTCTCGTTCGTCACTCACGTGAGTCGCCTCCGAAAGTAAGGAAGGGGCGGGGGGAAAGCGGAAGAAAAGCGAAGAAAGTCGATGAGCACAGGCGCATCGCACAGCCGAGCTCTCTTCATCTTTCTTTTTTTTTCGATCCTGGAAACGTTCGTTGTTGCTGTTGTTGTTGTTGTGTCTGTGTATGTGCGCAACACACACACACACACACACACACACACACACATCCACAGGCTGTGAAGAGCGATTGATGCGGTGGAGCATTCGGTAAGGCCAGGCGGCGCCGCTCAGTCATTTGCGTTGCGATCATGTCCTCCCATGGCGATGGCCTCCTGGCGCTCCACGTCGTGCTCCACGCGGTGACAGTACATCTCCACCGCGCGCTCCAGATCAGCCAAGGCGGCCATGACAGCACGCGCAGCGGGTGACGATGCCGCGGCAGATGTCGTCAGGGCCGCCGCAGTTAGTGCGTCGGCGGAAGGCGCCACCGCGCGGGGGAACACCGAAGAAGAGGGTTGAGAGGCCCCAGCCGCGATGCATTGCCCTTCCTGGCGTACGACAGAGCCGTCGGGCTGTAGCACAAACTGCCGCAGGTGCGAACCCCGTGAGCGCGTCCATCGCTGCGCCTCCGCGCGCGTACCTTCTGCAGGTGGCACTGCTGTGGCCGAGCCCGGCGCCGACTCAGCACCGTCGGTGGCCGTCAGCTGAGACAAGCGCTTCATGTGCTTGAACTGAGCGACAAAGTGGTGTGTGTCGGACGCTGTCGTCGCCGCCGCCACGTAGCGGTTCATCGCCTCGGATGAGATGTTAAGTGTGTCGGCAAAGATCTGTGAAGACTGCCGGCCATCCGCCGCACGAGGATGACGACGACGACGCTGATGGCGGCCGCGGGTCCCATTGGATGTCGATGAGGTGGACGAGGTCGAAGAGCGTGGTTGGGCGTCACGGCGCAGGAGACGCTGAGTGGTGCCTCTCTGTGGCCTGTGCGCCGTCGTCGCCGCCGCTCGTGTGGCTGTCGGCAGCACCTGCACGAGTGCCGAAGGGGTCACTGCCTCGGTGGTGGTGGTGGTGGCACTCAGCGATCTGGCTGGCCCCGTCTTGCCATGGTCGGCGTGCACGCTCTCCCCGCGCGTATGATCGCCGGTGCTGTGCACGGACGACTTCTTTCGTTCTTCCAACTCACGCACACAGGCTGCGCGATAGCACGCCAACGCACTCGGCGCCGACGGACTGAGATCGTAGATGTACTCGCCGAGAAGCTGCAGAAAGCACTTGCTTGTCGCGCCAGGAAGCTGCCGAGAAGCGGCGGTAGCAGGCAGATAATCATCCAGTCCATGTACAATGAGTTGCAGCGCGAATGGCACCAGGGAGGTGCCTTTCGTCATGTGGCCATCCTCAATGGCACACAACGGCACACCACCGACTGGCGACAGCGCAGCCATGAATACCCCCCACAGCTCTGTGGAGACGCCCGGTGAGGTCGGAGAGGACGACAGAGATGGGGCCCGTGGGGACGGTGACGCGGGGTCCATCAACGCGCGTGCCACACCCGGTGCTGCGCGAGGAGGTGTTTGATGTCGTTCCGAGACAGTGTTGGTGGTAAGAGCGACGGCTGGACGGGTGCGCTGAGATGATGAGGTCGCACGTGTTCTGCCATCGGGCCTCGTGCACGGCACGTGCGGGGGGCGCGCGGCGACGGTATCGTACTGAAGCAGCACGCCGCGCCATGGCTCCCGGTAGTAGACGGCAATCTCCGCGCGGTTGTAGCGGGCGATGAGTTCTAGCGCGGCGAGGAGGCAGCCCTGGTTGAGTGCCAGCCGCAGGAACGCACGCGTGCGGACAGGCGCGGGGTAGTCCTTGAAGGTGTGCTGGATGACGTAGACAAGCTGGGAAGCGAAGTGAACGCGGCGCGCAAAGCTGTTGGCGGGACGAGAAGCCGAAGGAGAAGACGACTCGGCTGCGGAGCGTTGTCCTTCCGTCTCTGATGACTCACAGCGCGACGAGGCGGCCATGGCGGCGCCCGCGGTGGAGGACGACACCACCTCGTCAACCGGTACGCTCAGACTGGCATGGGGGCCGCCGTGTGTTGATGTACGGCGAAGGGAGGTCTCCGTCGCGACCTTCTCGGGCACCAGACTCAGCGTCTCCAACACCGTCCACAGCTCATGTCTCTCAAACAGCCCCACCGACAAGACGTACGTCATTTCGGTAATCAGTCTCTCCGCCGCATCGGCCATCTTGTTGTACTCGGCTGTCGTCATGGTGGCCCCGCCGTGCACGTCGTTGGCATCAGGCCCACTGCTACCATGATCGTTGGTGTTGTCCTCTTCGTAAAACTGGTTGGTGACAGTACTGCCGACGGGGAATGAGAGAAGCTCCTCCACCGCCGGCAGGAGGCGGCGGCTGATGTCGTCCGCACCTGACATCATGAAGGTGAAAAAGAGTGCACACGCGACACTTTAATTTTTGCCTCTTCAACGATCCACGCACACACACACACACACACACACAGTGGAAAAAAAAAGTGGGAGAGAGAACAAGAAGACAACAATGCGGTGACAATGCGTGCGGGTGGCGTGACTCAGCACAGCAACTGGTCAACGCAAGCGCATATCCTTCTCGCTTGCAGCACACACGTAGTGCGAGGCGAATTGGGCCTCAGAAAGAGAGGGAGGGAGAGGAGAAAGAGGTAAACATAAAACAGTGACAGGCACGTGTGGAAGTGGCCAGACCTGTGGAGCACAGTGAACGGAGAGGTGGGGAGAGGACCCTGCACAGGGCACTGGATGCGTTGTGCACGAGGAGGCGGAGGGAGGGCGGCATCCGCCGACGGGCTCTCCCTCTCGCTCTCGCTCATCGACAAGTTTTCGCTGTTCTGTTGTTGTTGTTGTTGTTGACGCGCAGTTCGCGTATTTCTCCGCACCAAACACCGCATGACCGCGACAGGGTAAGAAAAGGAGAGGGAAAGTAGAGGACCAGAGAAGGAGACCGTTTGCCTAGACAGCCACACAGGTACACTGATACACAGACACACAAGGCGCGTCGATTCCGTCCGCAGAAGGACGGGGAGGGGGGCCACGAAAAAGCCATCCAGAGCAACAACAAATAATAATAATAACACGAACGATACTGAGCCACGTACGAGCGGCGGGTGCCGTGCGCTTACACGGAGCCGAGAAGAAACTGCACGGCGTTGTTCACGTCGCCGTGTGCCGCGGCCAGCGCTGCGCGAATCTCCGTTTCCATCACGGGCAGCCCCAGCTGCCGAATCTGCTCGACAGATGCCTCATCGACGGCGAACAGATCACGCTCATTCGCGCTAGTTCCCTGTGCCGCCGCTGCCGAAGAGGAGCCACGCGGTGCATCGCCTGCCGCACCCACAGCTGCCGCTCCCGCCGCCGGCCGCCGCTGACCAACCCCTCCTCGCCGACGGAAGCCTCCGTCATCGGCAAGACTTTGGACTGTCACCCGACCACCGTCCACGACAGCCGCCGCGCCGCCACCACCCCCCGCTTCCATCACCCCGGGACCCGCGCGCTGCCAGAGCTGCGCGGCTTCGGCCTGCTCTTCGCGCGCGATGAGATAGGGCGGTGAGTGGTGTACAACCTCACGCGTCGGCCCGAAGGCGAGCTGCCACAGCGGCCGCAAAAGGCGGACGAGTGGTCGGCACACGTGGTCACGCAGGGGCACTAGGCAGAACTGGCGCAGGTAGCTCGATGCGTACGACGACCAGAGACCCAGCACAACGCCAGTGAGCAGCAGCAGCACGCGCGTGGCGAGACCCACGTCAACCAACACACGCGCCCGTCGGCGCGACGCCGTGGAGGCGCCGGTGGTGGGGGTCAACGTGAAGAGCGTGTCGGGAACCAGCGTGAGCTTCAACAGAAGCATCAGCACCACCGCCGCGGACTTGGTGAGAATCAGGTGTGTTCTGGGCACCGGCGCCGGTCTCTGACGCCGCCTGGGGCCAGCAGAGAAGAGTTTGTCCAGCACGGGTGGCAATGGTACGCGGCGAAGCACATCCGCGTCATGCAGCGGCGGCACCTCACTGGCTAAGCGCACAAACAGTGCCGTCAGTGGCACAATGAGCGCGCTGCCGGAGAGCAGTCGTATGAGACCACCCGGTAACACAGCCACCGCCGGCGAGGTGGCAGACAATGCCGGCAGCGACCCAGGCACCGTCGTGCCTGTTGAGGACGCGGTGAGGGTGCCGAGGCACTCCATCTCCAGTACGCCTACGACCGAGCAAAGAAGCGAGAAGGCCAACGTCGAGGCCGACCCCCACCGCCGCTCCAATACACGCAGGTAGCTCAACGCGCCACACGCACAGGCCGCGTCGAGAAGCGACAGTGATGAGCACAAGCCGCACGGAAAAGCCTCAAGTGCCAAGCGCTGCCAGAGCGAGGGGACAAGGCCAGCCAGTCGCTCGGCCACGGCGGCCTTGGTGGCGGCCGTTGCACCGAGAGGCAGCTTCGTGCTGATAAGCAGCGCCGCCGTCATCACCTGTCCCTCAAGCTGGCGGCTCACAACCGCCGTGGTGAGTACAGAGCACGCAAGAAGCGTTCCCGTCACAGGCGCGTGCGCAAACATGTGTGTGTGTCTGTGTGTGTGTGTGTGTGTGATACGGCGAAAGATGATGAAGAAAACAAAAGACAACGAAATAAATGTTAAAAAGAACGAAACTGCCAATGAAGCACACTCCAGGATAAATAACAATCGATCCAGACAAACCACAGAAGTGGAGATGCGCGTGCATACAATGGTGAGGAGGGGGAGAAATGAGTGCGCGATGAGGACGCTGATGAGAGTAGGCACATCAGGCCTGCGCACCTCCGTGTGTCCTGTGCGCGTGAGAGATGCGAGGCAAGCACGCACTCAGCAACTGCGTATCAATCAAATATATAGGTTACGAGAAGGAAGAATAGGGGAGGGGACGTGCCAGCCTCTATAACTACACGTTCGCGAGACTCGTGCGCCCTCCCTGTTTTGCATCAGATTCTGCTTTTGGTCCGCTCTTTCCCGATACGGGAACGGATCTGTCACAGGAAGAACATATTTATATAAGTGTGTACATCGACAAAAACAGAGAAGAAGAAAAAACTCCAGACGACTCTGACAGCCTGTCTTCACAGGCAAGGAAAACTGTGAGTGAGCAGAAACACATATGCACAAAGCCGCATCTGTGCGACAGGGAAAAAGAGACACAGAGAAAGAGAGAGAGAGAGAAGTTTGGATCTGCAACGAGCAACCATCCACACTCAGACACGCCGCAGACGTGGATGATGGAAGAGGCCGGAGGAGAGAGACTTGTGCTACTGGCCTGCTGCGGTGCGCGTGGCGGACGTCACTTGCGGCGGCGCGTCCTCATCTGTAAACGAGTCCGACCGCATTCGCGAGGCATCCCGAATAGCCTGCCGTATCTGAGTCGCGAGATGCCCTGGCAGGCCGTGTGTCGACCCCGCTGAGGACGCACGTGCGGAGGCTGGTGCGCCGGTGCGTGACGTCACGACCCCGTGCGCACGCTTGGTTGGCGAGTGTGTGTCCGACCCCATCACCACCGCGTCCGAGGCTGGGGTCATGCGACTGAACACCTGTGACGCTGACGGTGGTGCAGGCACCGCCACGACCGCCACCGCTGAGGCGACAGCGTGCTGCTGGGAAAGGCGAGGGTTCATGGGGCGCGTGGGTAGCGGTGCGGACAGGCTCGGCGTACTGGTGGCGGAGTTTGGGTAGAGCACACCAGAGACGTCGCGCACACTGCCAGCGGTTATGGGGAGCTCGCTGATCGACGTCACATCGCCGACGACCGGCGAGCCAGGTGCGCTGCCATCATGGAAGGTAACTGTGGTCACCGCCGGCGCGCGCGTGGTGACGTCCTCGACTGAGGCCGACGCACGCCGTACACGGGACGACGCCGAGTCGAGCATCGCGGACGGCCACTCACCCGATGAGACCCGTCTCCGTGCATTTGGCGACGCCACCATCACAGGCACCGCGTGCGCAAGCCTCTCCTTTTGCAAATCGAGCGAATGGCGAGACCGACTGGCACGCGACTGCAGGCCAGGGAGAAGGTCCACAAAGGATTCACGAATCGCCGGCGGCGGCGGTGTCGCGTCACCCACTGTAGGTGCGGAGGGGGGTGGGGTAAGTGTGTGGTCGGCGCTGTCGGAGATCGTGGACGGCGCACGTGGCGGCGGTGACGGATCGTCGATAGTCTGAGGTGTGTTCGCACTGCGTTCCTGGCTGGTGTTGCCGTGTGCAGCCATGCGCGCGTCCTGGTCGGGCGAACCGCCAAGCGACGCACGCCCTGCGGCGCCGTGACGGTGCGGAGTGGACACCTCCAGCGGGACGGCGATGGAAGGGATGCGAGTGCGTCCCGGACGGTGCGCAGACGAGGGCACGACGATGGGGATGCTCGGTAGGCTTGTGCGCTCACGCCCAACGACCGCAGCGGGCAAGTCGTCGCTGCTCTCCTCGTCGCTCGTCGGCGCGACTGGCGAGTGAGGTGCATCGGTGAGGCCCGGCAGCGGTCGGCCGCTGTCCCTGTCCTCTGTCTCGCCGGTACGGTCGAGCACATCGGCCGCCAGCGGCGGCACGGTGCGCAGCCAGTCGTAGTCATCCAGTGTGCGTGGCAAGGGCGGTGTCACGCCGACGGTGGCGGTCACAGTGGGGCGCCAGTGATTGCCGGCAGTGGCGCTGCCAAGGTTCACGGCCCGCGCACCCAACGACGCCGCGTTGAGCGGGGCCGCGGCGGCAGTGGTGCCGGCGGTGTGGGTCCCCACGGGGCTCGGGCGTCGCTGAAAAGGCTGCGCCGTGACCGGCCGGCCATCTTCGCCCTCGCGAAATGTGGCGGTCTGCGCGCGCAGACTGGCGTTCAGGAATTCCTCGTCGATGGAGACGGTCAGCGCACGCGGTGTGGCCGCCGTGCGTGCGGGTGGGTCGGCGGTGGCGGGAGCCTGCGCCGAAGCGGTGAGACTCGCTTCAGAGGCCCTCAGTGCGACCCCCGCCGGGACGCCAGCGACGGCCCGCCGATCCGCGGCCCCGCCACCGACCTCCAGGCGAGGTGGCTGTCCCACCACGACATCAGGCATGCGCTCCAGCAGCACGCGGACACGCTCCGAGGCGGTGAACGAAGCTTCCGCAGAGCGACGACGCACACCGGCTGTTTCCATAACGCCGCCACCGCCGCCTCCTTCCTCCGGCTGGGGCGGCACGTCCGCAAAAAAGGACTGACTTGTGCGACGCTGTCCGGGGGTTGGTGAGGGCGGACGTGGCTTGCGGGTCTCGGTCCAGTGACCTGGCGAGCGCTGTGGCGAAGCCAGCGCCGACGACGACGACGAGGGCAGGTACAGCCCCGGCGCCGCTGCGTTGAGTGCGGCGGGGACATGCTTGGTTCTGTCGCCCACATCAACAGCGCGCGAGGGGGAATAGGAGGAGGAGGCGGTCGTCAAAGGTCGAGGCGTCGACCACGCTGTCCTTGACAGGTTCGGCCGCGCTGAGGCCGCACGTGAGGACGGCGCCGAGGCGTGGTACTCATTCATCCATTCCCGCGCACGCGGGCCGATGGGCTGGAGGTGGTTGTAGTACTGCCGGATCCCTGGTGTGACGGCCGATGCCGGGCGGTGGTGGGACGCCGCCAGAGCCGTGCGCGGCACGCGTTCGATGGCGGTCGCGGCAGGGCGAGGCGGCTGCACGAACGCGCTGTCATGTGGTGACGTCGTCGAGGCACTGGTCGGCTCGCTGCTGCCGGTACCGGGCGCACCAAGCGGCCGCTGCGAGAACAACGCGCGCGGCACCGGCCCCAGCGAGCCGTCTCGGCCGAGTGTGGCAAGAGCGCAGCCGCCAGCTGCGGGCGGGTGCAGAGTCGTGTTGTGCTGCTTCCAGAAGGAAAAAGTACTCATCTCTGGAGACAGACGGTTTCTTCGAGTTTATTTTGGAGAAAAAAAGAAAAAAGAGGGACGTCAAGGACCAGACAAATAGTCTCTGTGAGGCAAGAGAAAAAAAAAGGGAATGGCACGCGCAAGAACAAATGACGAAGGGAAGCGAGCTGTCGGTCAATCCGCACCAACGCGCATACACACACGCACACAAACAAATAATTCGCTGCAAGATGAAATGGACTATTGAGTGGTAGAAAGAGAAAAAAGGAGGAGAGAGAGAGAGGAGGAGAGAATACAAAGATTTTTCTCACGTTTGCACACCGTTTTCCCTGGATTGGTGTGAATGCAGAGAAAAGAAGGGAAAAAAGATGTGTGTGCGACATCCACAAATGGGTCCGAGTAGGCCCAGGCAGTGGCAGCACCAAACGCGGGTGTGCGCCAGGCACACTGCATCTCCCCCCTCGCCGCGCATGTGCCTTCAACTTGACCTCCCTGTGTCCCTTGCCGTCCAAAGGGTGGAGTCGAGACGAAGGAAAAGAAAGAGCACGTACACAGTTGGTGGGGAGAGAGAGGCAACGTGCAGTTGCGCAAGCACCGCTCTCTCACACACACCTGCTGTGGCTCCGCCAGGATACTTGTTTGCTCATTTAGTTTATGTTGTTTTTGAGGGGTTTAGATTTGCATCTTGGTGTTCTTGTGCAGCAGTAACAAGACGAGGTAAAGAAACGGTTTTCATGCGTGTGCAGCAGAGAACCAGAAAAAAAGAAAGAAAAACGGAGAAAACGGAAGAAAGGGTTGACCGACTGTGGAGATTTGATCGTGTGTATATCTCCGACTGATACCACCCTTTTCTTCCACACCACCACCCCCTTCCACTCCCACTTTTTTTTTTCTCCGCAACACGCACAGCCGAGACCGAGAGCAACACCGCGCATCCGCCTCAACGCTGTGACGTGTCTGTGTTGGTGCAGCGGTGGTTGCCCTCCTTTACTCGTCTTCTCCGCTTGTCATGCAGCCGCCCAGTAACTTCACTGGTGTTGCTGTCGTTGTTCTTGGTGTCATGTCGCAGCAAGTTGCTGCTGCTGCAACCGCAGACCAGTGAGAGCCTGGCGCGCAGTCAGAGACGGCGCGAGAGGGGCAGCGTCGCTGCGAGTGCGGCCGTGTAGACACTTACACCTTACATGACATGTGCGCAGGCCAGACACGACAAAGCAAAGACCTTCTGACGTTGTGATCGTCCCAAACAGAGAGTAGCAGCGAAAGGGTGTGTCGACGAGGGTGCCGGGGTGGAGTTCTTTTAGTTGGGATGTACCAGTGAGAGTGAAAGAAAAAAAGAAAAGACAAGACGTGACAGCAGCCAAAACAACCACAACGGCAAATAAAAAGATAAACATAATAGAGACATCATCGTTTTTTTTTTCTCTCTTTGCTTGTTTTGTATGTTCCCCTTTTTTTTCTTCGCTCCGTTTTGAAGTGGAGAATGAGGAGCAAAACGCACATACGCGAGCATGCAAAAAGTGAAAAGACGGAGAAGGGAGAAGAAGAAAGGAAGAAAAAGGCAGCAGAGCACAACGATAATGTGATCTTCGGGGAAAACAAACAGCAACAATAATAGCTTCGCACGGGGCTTTTACTTATTCATTTGCTTCGTTCTTTTTTTTTTTTTCCGGGTGTGGCTGCTTATTGGTCTCGTCAGCGGTGGCGACGGCGGCGTTCACTCAAGTCGACAGCAGACAGTGGTGAGAGGAGAAAAAAAAGAGTAAGTGAGGAAAACACTGAAAAAATGAAGAACCTCGAAAGAAATAAGTGGGTGCATAGTCACATTGAGAGAAAAAAGGAAAAGGGGGAAAGGCGTGAAGCACAGCATCGCGTTCACGCATGCACACCCTACTTTAAAGAAAGGGGAAGACAGCCATGTACCTAGAGCTCGCCGCGGGTGCGCTTGTGCAAGGCGGGTGGCGGTGCACACGCACGTGATGCGTTCGTACATCGTCACACACGGGTGTGGTTTTGCGTGAGTACATCTGTCTCGTGGGGGGCTGTGCCATGATAGCAACAGCACGCACGCAAAGGAAGTGCCGGAGAGGAAAAAAAAAAAGAAAGGCACACAAGTACGGAGAAAAAAAAAAGTAGAGGAAACAGATGGCGCTGACGGCCACACGCTCACACGCGAACAGGCACATCCACAACGGTGCGCGATCGCTGCCAAGCGTGCGTGTCGGAAGCGAAGCGAGCGAACGAAAGAAAATAAAAAAAAAAAGGACAAAGTGCAATAAGCACAAAAAACGCGAAACGAAGTAACCGGTGAGGAACAGAGACGACAGCTGCAGGCTCACATTGAGTTTAAAAAAAAGGAAGGAAGAAAGATAAACAAGGATGAAAAGTATGCATTCTTGTATGTGTGTGTGTGTGTGTGTGTGCGTGCGTGTAGGAGGTCGAGCGAAGGCAGGTGAGAACGCCAAAGCAACAAAAAGAAAGGGGGAGGGAATATGCGTGGACACCAGAGGGACAGAAGAAAAAAGAAAAAAAGAAACAACGACAACATGCGCAGACGGCGAAAAGCCACAGAGAAAAATCCGGGTGAGTGCACTCAGAAGCGCCGTCTGCGCGGAACGAGGTAAAGGGGGGATGCCACACAATCATGATGCGAACAAGCCGCCTACGAATCGCGCACAGAAACATCGAGAGTGGGCACACCCTGACAGGGTACGCGAAGATTAATATTTGAGGAAAAGGGGAAAAAAGAGTTAGTCTGATGAGCTCTGCTGCTCACCTCTTGCGCCTGCGTCAGTGGGCAATGGTGCCTCACGGACAGCGACAGCGACAATGGCCAAAGAAAAAGAAAACAAAAAAAAAGAATCGCCTTGGTGTGGAGCGGAGATCAAAAGCCCGTCATCATGCAGCAATCACGTGCTTGCTCCAGCGAGGAGCGATCACGGACAGTCATCGATAAGAGAGTAGACCAGAAAAGGCGCGACCAGCGTGCAAGTGTGCGCGCGTGTTTGTGTTTACGTGTGTGATACCTGACAGCGCCGTGACCCCGCCCACACACACCCAGACACAATAAGCACGTTGTCAACGAACACTCCACTGCGGTGAGTTCATGCTGTTGGGCACCATGTAGTACGGACCACCCGCTTGCTGGGGCGGTAGCGGCGACGGCGCAAACCCGGGGGCTTGGTTGGCATACATCCACATTGTGGGGTTCACGTATGTTTGCGGAGGCAGAGGCAGTGGTGACTGGGCCACTGGGGCAAGCACCTGTACCGGCACGGCCTGTCCTTTCCCGTCTGTCATCATCACAGTAATGAGCTGCTGCTGCTGTTGCTGCTGGGGTGGGGGTGGGGTGACGGCAATACTTGGCGGGTAGATACCTGTCTGCGGGGAGTCCACGGGCGGCGTCCCGACCAGTCGTTGAGTCACGTACGGCGGCGGTGGCGGCGGCGGTGGTGGTGCGCCGGCGGGCACAGCACCGGGAGCCGCACCCACGCGGAAAGCCATGGGATGGCCGCTGGGTGACAGACTAGCGTTGGCGGAGCCGGCGGGTCCGCCCGTTGCGCTAGTGGCGACGGACACCGCGCCCGGTGAAAGTAGCGCCGCCCGAGAGCTGTTCATCGACACGGGGGGTGAGCTCATGGAGGGCTGTGACGGCGTTTGGTTGCGTCGCGCTAACCGTTGCACTCGCCGTGTGCTGTCCTCGGCCACCTTAGCGAGCAGCGGAATGCCGTGGCAATCCTTGAATGGCATCTTGGTGTGTGTCGCCGCAGCGGCTGCCGCAGCAGCTTCCTTCGTGGTGAACGTGATGAACACAATGTTCAGCCGCGGTGTCTCTTCTGGTGCCGTGCGGCTGCCAGTGCTTGGCGGCAGCGCGTTCATGCTGGTCATGCTACGCTCGGCATCCGTGCCCAACGAGGTCAGCGAGGCCTCGGCGTTCGTGCCGTGTGCACTGGCAGAGTCAGCGTGGATGGAGATGTCCGTCACCTCACCAAACGCGGAGAAGTAGTCCATGAGCTCAGCACGTGTCACCGTGAGCGGCACATTACGAAGGAAGGTCTTGTTCGTCGGGTTGCCAGGCAAGTAGGCCGCACGCGAGTTCGCCACGCGCACCTTCAGGCACTGGCCGTGCACCACCACCCCGTTCAGTGCTTCCATGGCAGTCTGCGCGGCCTCGACGGTCGTGTACTTGACGAAGGCGATGCAGCGACTGCGGCCCGTGCGAATGTCCAGCATCACCTTGGCCGATTCAATCGTGCCGTATGGCGCGAACAGAGCCTCCAGAGTCGCATCATCCACGTCGGAGGCGAGTCCACAGACGAAGAGATTGCTCTGCACAGCGGGGTCCTCAGCGACGCCGAGGGCGGGCACAGCACCCTGGGGCACCGACACCACCGACGTCGTAAAGGTCGGGATGCTGCTGTTGGGGGTCATGAACACGGCCGAGGATGGCGGCAGTGAAGCGAGACCTGGCGCGCCAGAGAAGCTCCGCAGCCGCATGGCCGGCGGCGCGTCAGTTTGGCTGTTGCCCAAGAGATGGCTGGTGCTGTTGTTGCTGTCACTGCTCAGTTGACCGGCCGCCCTTGGCATGAGTGACGGGCGGCTCTTCGCGGAGTCGATAGAGTTGTCTGCCACCAGCCCGAACTGCAGCGGAGAACCGGTTGTCGCTGGAAGCAGTGAGATGATTGGGGATGTCAGCGACTGATTGTGGCTGGCCATCGGCGACAGACAGGGCCGTGCAGCCGACGGACCCACTGACGCGTGCGTGTGCTGCACCGCGTGCGGCTGAGACGCCAAGAAGGGTGCTCTCTTTCCGTCACTCGCCATCATCCCTGTCCAGGTGGCGGCAGCAGCAGCAGCGCCGCCATACGATACGTTGTTGTTCATCGACTGCGATGCGTTCTGCCGCTGCGACAGTGTGGCCGTCGGCGCCGCACCATCGGCGTGCTCGCTGCTCATGTCGTCACTAGAGGGGGACGAGAGAAGCCACGGCATACTCGTGCCCAGCTTTGTTCGCGCCTTCATCGGTCCGCCGGCTTTACCTAGGACACCACTGCCATCCGCCTTGACGGGCGTCGCGTCGGCGACCACATCAACCGCCGCAGCGACCGACTTTGCCTCCTCACTGCGCAAGTAGCTCACAAACCTGTTCCAATCGTCAACGGAGAAGTCATCTTCCTCCGCCCTGTTGTGGTCGCCGCCAACGCTTGTCAGAATAGTGTGGTGAGACATGAGACCGACGGGAAGAGGTGGAACAGGCGGCAGAAATCTCAGACAATGAAGTGGTGAAGAGAAAAGGGGGAAAAAGAATTACAGGAAGAGCGGCCACTAAATAGGGTCGAAGAGACGCACGCAAAGAGCGGATGAGGGACCGGACAAAGCAAAAAAAAAAAAGGAAAAGAAAAGAAAAGAAAAGAGGGGGGAACAAAAGGACAGAAATAGTGCGCACGTGCCTGAGGAATAGTCGTCGGAAAGGTTCAAAACGAAAAAAGCAAAGGGTGACCACGGGAATCCACACACACACGCAACACGCAAAAAAACGTCAAGACAGCGGTTGTGGACAGAAAAATAGAGCGGTCTCTGCGAGCAGCAAGAACCACAACGAGGAGAGAAAAAAAAAAGAAGAGAAAAAACCTGTCGAGTGACCGGTGGGTGCAGCAAAAAACGAAGTAAAACACAAAAGGAAAGAACGAATGCTCTCAATGGCTGCTTATAGTAGCTTAGCGCCAACTTTCAACCTCGGCTGTGGCGGTAGCGGTTGTTCTTATCGATTTTCCCGCTGACGACTCCTCCTTGCGCGAGAAGGGGGAGAAAGAAGGAGAAGGATTGCCTAGACCCTCTTTCTCTTTTTTTGTGTGTGTGTTGGCCGCCGGGGTGGTTACGCAAAAGTCAAACGACAAAAAAACAGCACCAGCAACAGAAAAAGAAAAAAGAAGTTACTTATCAGTCAATCGAGGAGAATACGAGCACAGGCGTGAGATGTGCCTTTCTTCTTCTCTTCCGAGTGGCAGTCTATCCGTAAGGGAGCAGGTGGCTGTTTTCCCTTCTTTTCCTTTTTAGGTTTAGAAAAAAAACGATAAAGTGCAGCCGGCGCGGTAAACTGAATATGGCAGGAGGAGGGGAGAAAGGCGTAAACGCAAGCACGTGGAAGAACAGCAAAAAAAAAAAAGCAGGACCGGAAACAAGAAGCCTCAGAGACCCAGCAGATAGTGCTTAAACAACAACAATGATTGCAATCGGAAAACAAAATCGAGCAATGACTGTGTGATTCTCGTGAGCAAAATGAAAGCTTGAGAGACACAGTTGGGGAAGAGGCGTTCGGTCTGTTTTTTTTTTTTATTATTACTTCTTGCTTTTGCGATACTTCGATGCTGCCAACGTGGTGAGCGACTGTTGGTTTCTCTCACTCAGTTTGTCAGCGTGTACTTGTGTGCGCACACGCTGTTTGTTTTTGTTTGTTTTGGGGAGAGACGCACACGCAAGCACACGCAAAGGAATGAGGGGAAAAAAAATAGTGTGGGTGTGGTTGGCGTGCAAAAGACAAAAGCCCTCCCGCCACAATAGCCTGTGTGTACCTGTGACCTCGGAGGGGTATCGACTAAGGGAAAAAGGACAAAGAAAGAAAAAAACCGAACTACACTTCAATCGCTCTTCGAACAAGGCTTTCCTTCGCACACACAAAAAAAAAAGTGTGTTTCCCACAGTACGGGGGAAGAGGGGAAAGAGAGAGAGAAAGAGTGGAAGGCAGTTGTCGTGCGTACAAGTGGCGAGCCCTCCTTTGGCAGAGAAGAACTCACTCAAGGCAAAAAAAAAAGAAAGAAAGAAAGAAAAGAGTGAAAATGGAATTAACAGTTGACCGTAATGTGAAAAATAGGACAACACGTGCAAGAGAAGCGCGCGCTGGAACAGGGAAAAGAAGCGAGTGGTATACAGGTGACACTACGAAATCTTTTTTTCGCTTGTTTCTTCGTTGGTGAAACGGCCTTCAGCACGTCAGGAAGTAAATAATAATAAAAACACTGTGACGTGAGAAAGAAGGCAAAAGAAAGCAAAAGAGAGAGATAGGTGGTGTCGTCAAGATGGACGCCGCAAGAGGAGGAGGAAAGGGAAAGTGAAGAACGAAAATCAGTCCTTTACTCTCTCTCGGTAACAATCGGTACGAATAACAACAAGCGATGGCTGAGGGAGAGAGAGAGAGAGAAGATCAACGAAAGAAAGAAAAAACGCGAATCAAGATGGTGTCGCGACAGTGAATACGTGAACAAGAAGAGGAGAAGAGAAAAAAAGGGGAGGAAATGGGGGAAAAAAGGGCAACAAATGGGTGAAAAGGGAGAAAGAAGCAGAGCGAGAAAAACAGGCTCAGTAGCGTGTGAGATTTCAAGAAGAAGAAAACAAAGACACGAAAAAGGCTGCTGACGACAATCAACAACAACTGAAGAACCGTGGCACTAGTGAACTCAGGTGTGGATGAAAAAAAAAAGGTGAACGTAGCCTTTCTTCGTATATTTTCTCTCCCTATTTCTTTTGTTGTGTGTGTGCGCAGCTTAGTGAGCGAGATACTACAAAGCACGTTCACCGAATCACACAATGACGAAAAGAAAAAGAAGAAGAAAGAAATGTAGAAAAGCAGTTCTCTGATGTGTCGCCGAGGGATGCGCAACGAAGTCGAGGGGACGAGCACACCGCCGTATCGGTGTACGCTCTGCTTTTTTCTTCTCTGCCTTCTCTTTGTAGTTGCTACCTGTGTGTCTGTGTAACCCCGTCACTTGCCCTTCAGGGGTGTGGAATGCTGATAGCGTGCTTCACCGCGAGTGTGTGATTCCTGGTTGAAAGCCGAGCTCGTCTACTGTTCAGGAGCTTTTTCCTTTCTCTTTTTTTTTTTTTGCGTGTGTGTGTTTATCGGTGAGTGAGAGAGGACGGCAGCGTTTTTTTGTTTGTTTTTGCTTTTTCTTTTAACTTTTTTTCGCGCCAGACAAATAGAGAAATTGTCCGGAAGTGGGATGGGGAAAAGAAGAAGAAAAAAGAAGACAGTGAAGATTAATTCTTAAAAACGAAAAGTAAATAAAAAAAGAAAAATGATTGATTCTCTTTTATGCAACAGTTTTTTTGTTTGTTTGTTTTAAAAACAACGAGGACTGTTTCCTCTTTTTTTTTTTTTGAGAGAGCAATCAAGACAATGCAAAAAAAAAAAAAAGAAGTGAGTATGCAAAGTGGCTTGGTTGGTTTGAGTGAAACGAGTTGGATAAGAAGAGAAACGCTCAACTACGTCGGCGTAAAATAAATAAATACATATAAATCGTGTGTGTGTGTGTGCGTGTATGATAGTCAACGGAGGAAGAGAGTTGGGAGAGGTGAGTAGCTGTGTTTCAGGAAAGCGATGAGAGATGAGTGTGGGGCGCCGTCGGGGTGACAGACCTGGTGCGCAGTCTTGTCAACGACGGGCGGAGTGAAGAGGAAGAAGAGGGGAGGGGGCAATCGTAGCTTGATGATCACAAATGCCGTATCGACCCCATCCACTTCCACCCCTTTCCTCTCGTCCTTTCGCCTTCACTGTCGACGATAATTGCCCGCGGCGGCACACGCAAGGGAAGAGGTGACCGAAGCACGACCCGGCTTCCGCGTCCTGATGAACGAGTACGGTTTTTCTTCTGTATTTTGGCGAGTGTTCGCGTCATTTTCTCTCTCACTCTCTTTCCACCATCTCATCACCGCAGAGCAGGCAGTTGGGCAGTTGGAGAAGAAAAACAAAAGAAGCAAGCAAAGCTGCCTGCGATTAGCAGATCCGAGCATATTGGAAACACGTGGTGACACCAGGGAGCAAGGAAAAGAAAATAAAAAGAGGGAGAGGAAGGCGCGTGAACAGGCACGTCTCATGCATGTGAAAAGCCAGACAGAACAGTGAGAGAGGAGATCAAAGAGGAGGTGTTTAATAAACATCATGAAGCGCATACGCACGCGCACGTAGGGGAACAGAAAAAAAAAAGGGAGGGAGTAGTTGCTTGTCAGCAAAAACGGTGGTACATCGAACCAAAAACAGCGAGAGAGGAAAAAAAAGAGACCTGACAAATCCCAAAAGACACACTTGATTTGCTGTTGGTGCCGTAGTTACACTTTTTTTTTCTTTTTCTTTTTCGGTGTTGGCAGAGAGGTGTTTTGCTCCAATCTGGTCGTCTCCGGGTTACATCCACGACAGTGAGGCGCTAATCGTCATTAGAAACAGATACGCCCTTAGCGTCTATTGTACTTCTTTTTTTTTTACTTTTGCATTTCGTTGCTAAGGCACCGTCTCCATATCTGTGCATCGTTGATGCCCAAATGCACGAGAAGTGAGAGGAGGAGGAGGGGAGGAGAGGCTCAGCGAAGGTAGAGCAAGGAAAGAGAGACAGAGAGAGAGAGAAGGAAAGGCGCCACCTCACGATGCCAGTGTACCCACTTCTCTCGCGCACTCCCCCATCTTCTTCGTCTTCTTCCGCTCTCCCTCCTTTTTCTCTCTGTGCGCTCGCTTGGTAGGCGCTCAGTACGCCACTGCGTTTGAGGCAAACACATCGTTGAACTCGTTGTCCTCATCGGCTCCCCACTGCTCCACCATCATGCGGTGCAGAATAACGGCGTTGGCCTCGCTCTTGTCGAGCGGGTTTGCCATGTGCGCAATCTCCTCGAGACTGAAGAGTCGGTCGACGCGCACGATCGGGTAGCACTCATCGACGACGTTCACCATCTCCTGTAACGTGATGAAGCTGTCATCTATGGGCAGTGAGTTGGACAGGTAGAAGTCCTTCAGCAACTTCATGTGCAACGTCTCCATCTCCGTGGGGATTGTCAACGCGAGAAAGGCGGAGATGGGGATAGCTGCCTTGTTCATCTGGCGGTCTTTGCGTGTGCGGGGTGACTCGGGAATGCCGGCCTCGTTATCGTTCTTCACCAATCGCTTCACACTGGCGGGCAGCTTCTCGTAGGTCTGGTTAAAAAACTTGATGAGCGCCGTCACCACGCTCGGCGGCACGGCAAAGGTGCGCGGCGGGTCCTTTGGGTCCGTGGTGGTCGCGGCGGTGCCGTAGAGACCTCCGCCCATCGCCGACGCGCGGCTGGTGTACGACGACATCGCCGACGCGGAGCGGTCGAACAAGGACAGGTTGCGCATGCTGAAAAGACGTGATCCATTGCGCAGAATATCGGGCACATACGCAACGTCGTTGTCACGGAAGAACTGGTACTGCGGCTTGATGGTGCACTCAGGCGGCACGACGTGACTGTGGAGTGCGCGCACGAGATTCATGTAGTGTAGCACGGCGATGCCGCCCTCACCGGAGGCATGGCGCTGCGTGGAAAGCACAGGCGCGGGCGACGTGCCGCTGGCGTGAGCGGCATCCGCAACGGGCGGCTCGGCGAAGGGGGTTTCGCGATCTTCCCAGTCGCGGATGGCGGCCATAAGCAGGTGGTCAGCGGCGTCGTCAGAGAGAAGGAAGTCGCGAACGCGAAGGCGATGAAACGTCTCGCTGTCCAGCCGAAGCTCCGCGTCGTCGGTCCCGCGCATGCTGTTGTAGCGGTCCACAGCCGCCATGATCTGCTTCCAGTTTGCCACGATGAAGAGGTAGACGAGATCAATAGGCGGCTCAACGGGCTCCGCAGGTGCCGCACCGGCAACGTCGATCAGTCCATTGGACTTGCTCGCGGCGGACACCGGCCGCGGGGCGGTCGTTGTGCTGCGTACGGCAGCGGAGCCGAGGCGTGAGCCGCGCACCGCGTCAGAGCGGGTGAGATGCTGCACATACTCGGCGATGTCCTTTTCCGTTTTGTAGTTCATGTACACCAGCTCCATAAACGTGTTGACGTGAACGGTGTTGTTCGACTTCTTGCGCGGCTGCTTGATGGCGATACGCTCGACCAACTGCTCCTGCAGGACCGGATAAGGACAGTTCAAGACGAAGGCCTTGAGGCTCGCCCATCCTGTGCCGTCTTCGTCCAGGTACGCGAACAGATTGCGCATCTTGAAGTAGCGGTCCTCGTAGTAAGACATGACCTTGTGGCTGTTTTGCTGGCCGAGATCGGCGATGATGTTGCCGACGTTCTGTCCAATGTGCGTGCCCTCAATGTCGAACGCCACCATGTTTGAGTTCGTCTTCATGAGTTGAATGATCGATGTCGCCGAGTACACCGTGACGAGCTCGTTCTGGCTCACGTCCACGGCTCTGATGGAAGGGTGTGTCATGAGAATGTTGCACAGCTCTTGCACGAACTCGTCCGAGACATCACATCCGCGCAGGCTGAGCTTGCGCATGCTCGTGCTGACGGTGATGATGGGAAGCATCACCATGCACCCACGCTGACCGAGGAGGGTGTCGTCGAGCTCGAGGGCGTGAATGCGGTGCCAGGCCAAAGGGACGTCAGGGAGAGCGTTGAAGATCTTGCGTTGCATGTGCACGCCCATCTCCTCGCAGACCTGCTTGTAGCTGTCACGCGGTGACTTGCGGTCAAAACGCGCGAGAGTCTCATCGACGCGGGCTGCTGTTGTCATGGTCCCCGTTTTGTTTCTGTTAGGTTTATATGTACAAATGTGTGTCTGTGCGTGAGGGGAGCCAGGTACGCGAATAAGTCTGCGGAAGACGAACGACTTGAGAGGAAGGGGAAAGGGAGAAGAGTGAAGGTGATTGGCGAGTAGTTGTTCTTGTGGTTAGCGTTGTGTTTATGTCTCCCTCTCTCTCTCTCTGCCGGTCATGTTGTGAGTACACACACATGCGTGCGCACACACTAGAAAGCCCAGCAGATTCGGTGCATCACGTCGTTGTGTGCTGGTCTGATCATGATGCGCGCGTCGCCAAACGCGACGTTTTCTCGGTGCTTTGTTTTCTTATTTCCTTTTTTTCTTCCTTCTCCTTATCGTTCCGTTATTGTGTCGCGTCTCCCGCCGCGCCAGAGCGCGCAGTCGCATAACCTATGTGCACGTGCATAATCGTCCGCGAAGGTGAGTCACAGAGAGTCTGGCTCGCTTGATGTGGTTTGCACACCACATCCTCTTCAGCCATCTCACTCGGCGCGCCACATCGCCATGACAGCATGACGCCCACCCTGAAGCACAGCCTCCACGTTCAGCGCCCGCTCATCCGCGCGCAGCAGGTGTCGGTATCCCAGACCTGAGCACGCAGCCGACTGCCCAGCGCCTTTGCTGTCGTTCATAATCGGGTCCGCCAGTAACAGTGCCGTGTCCGCGAGTGCCCGATCCTTCCATGCCGCCAGCAAACGTTCAAGCCACCGGCGCGCGGTCACCAGCGGCAGTTGAACGTCACTCTGGGTCGCGCTTGTCCGACTCTCGGTAGGGCGTGATGCGCCGTCTGCTTCGGTACCGGGCGACGACGGTCCGACGTGCACAACGCAGTCCCACAGGTACAACCACACACGCCACCACTGGCTGATGTGCGGACGAGGTGCGCGAGCCTCTGATGCGGCGGGAGGGGCCAAGAACGTGTCAGCGAACAGGCACGACCAGTCGACCTCTGCGTCGACGGCTTCCTCGTCGCGGGCCGGTGTCGAGGCCGGCGCTGGCGACACCGTGCACTGTGCGGCGTCGCCGAGCAGCGCCGCGCCAAGGCCGTAGCACAGACAGTAGAACAGCTGGCTGAGGCCGGGCAAGACAAGAACACGTGCGGGCACGGACGCACGCAGCAGGTCCACCGGCGACACCGGTGACCCAGCGTTGCTCTGACCCTTGGACATGCCACCGGGTGCTGTGATGGGGCTCGATAGCGTGTAGAGTCGCACCTCGCGGGACTCGTTGAGCTCAAAAAATCGGCCGTCGTCGCTTTCCGTGATGAGCGGCACAGCACTCCAGGCAGCCACCACCATTGACACGACCTCCACCACGTAGCGCAGACGCACCACGTCCACCAAGTCCTCCAAAGCATTTAACGCACTCTCGTCCGTGGACAAGGAGGAGGGTATGCGGAGAGTGCGCCACGCCGCGTCCACGTGTTCAAGGATAGTGTGCGTGAGTGTCGCGACTAGCTTCTCCTTCTCGCTCAGCCTCAGTGAGCCGCCGCCGTGCGCGTCACCGTCCGTGTCGTCGTCGCTGTCCCTGCCGTAGCCAGCAGATGGCATCACATGTGCGGGATTCACGCTTGTTTCTGCTTCGCTCGATGCCGTGCCGAGAGCCGATAAGTAAAAGCCGATCGTGGACGCCAGGCGTGCCTCTGCCTCTGCGTTGAGCACTTTACCGGACTTGCTGATCGCGATCCGCTTCGTCAGCCGCGCATGTGCCTCCTCAACGGCCTCGGGCATGTCCATGCTATACTGTTCTAGCGTCAGCAGCACGGGCCATCGCAGCACCACCGATGCGTGTTCACCCTTTATGTGCTGCACCTCGCCGCCCTCGCGGTCCTCGACGACATCCGCGTCGCCGCCGTCTGCAGAGACGGCCACGACACTATCACTGCCGCTACTGTGTTCGTCCTCGCCGTCACTGCCCTCTTCGTTCACCACAACGTGAGTAACCGGGGAGGCCACCGCATCGGATCTGTTCTTGTTACCGCTGTGACTGTGGCCGGCCTGTACAGCCGTGGCCACGTGAGTGCGACTGTGCGCTCGTCGAGACGTGCCAAGCCGGTGTGTGTGAGCCTCCATACCGTCCAGCAACAGCTCAAGCGCTTCCTCAACCAGAACGTTTAGTGCGTCGTCGAGCTCTGGTAAGGCGCGCTCACCCACAGGCGCAGCGAGGCCGTCTTTGGCTTTTGCCATGGCCGCGCGGGCGTCGCGTGTCTGGCGTGCTTTGATCTCCGCCAGCCGCGCCGGCAGGCCGTGCTCAGGTGCACCGGCCTTAGTGAGGAACGCCGAGAAGGCCGGCTGGGATGGCCGAAGCGGTTGCTCAAAGGAGCCGAGCGACCGCTCAGCCTCCATGGCGGCGTAGGCTGTGCCAAGAACAGCCTGCACGTGTGGAAACACCGTGGGCGCGTGCCTGTCAGTCACCCGCGCCTCGCGACTGGTGGACAAGGGCTTCGACAGGCGCTGAAGTTGCTGAACCAGGGCGAGCCGCGACTTCTGAAGTTGGCGTGCCCGTGCCATGATGTTGGCGCGGTAAAGTGGGGTTAGCTCCTGCGCACGTGCCGCGACGCTGCGCTGAAGAGCCTGCAGCTTGGCGCCACTGAGTCGGCGCTCGAGCTCCGTGCACTGATCATTCACGCGGTGCGCAAGCTGTGGCACGGCCTCCCGAAGCCTGCGCGAGGCCTCTGTGGCGGCGCTTGCGTAGAGCGCGGTCTCTGCGTGGATCGCAGTCGATGAACTGGGCTGAGAGTCTGACGTGGACATATCCGTGTGTGTGTGTGTGTGTGCGAGGCTAGAATGATTGTGGAAAAGCAGACGCCATGAATCGCGAAAGAGGAGAAAGTTGAGAAGGTGGCACCAACGAGCACAGTGAGTCTCGCGCTGTGCGACTTGTCGACACGATGACAAGCGTGGACACACACATGCACACGCGTGGCGTGAGAGAGGTCTTCTTGGCGCTCAGCGGAAAGCACCTGCTCCCCTTTTCTCCATGGATAGTTAGGAGACACGGACAGAGAAGACGAAAGCGCGACGGCCGCCAAGCGCTGAACCGTCGTGGACTCGAAGGTACACCATGTATTGCGTATAAATTGTCGTTGTTGTTGTTGCATCTCGGCGTCGTCATTGGGCAATAGTGTTCCACCGAACAACGAAAAAAATCCCTCGTCACAACTCTCCACGAAATAAGATGCATGTGTGTCATTCGGAGAGAGACAGAGAGCAGATCAGCGGCCACCAGCACCCTCGCTCACGTCACGCTATACCCCACGCGGCGGCTTGAGGAGGTCAACTTGAGTGCGCTTGTGCCAAAGCCCAAGCCACTGCTCGGTGCCGATGCCGCACTGAGGGCTGATTGCTCCTTCAGGCTCCGCAAAATTTCCTCACGAGACATCTCGAGCACCATCCCACCCATCACCATCTCCATGAGCACGTGCTGAACCTTCTCTGAGTGGAAGATGAGATCGAGCTCGCAGACATTCTCGAAGATGCGGTCGAGGGCTTCGACGAAGACCTGGATAAGGTCCAGGATGGCTAGCTGCGACTCGGAGGAGTCGGTGACAAAGACAAAGCAAAGTGTCGCGTAGCGGCGGTAGATCACACGTGTGTCTGGCGTCGGCCACTCCGTGAAGCGATCAACGAAATTGCACAGCTCATCACCGCGGCTGCTGATGGCGCGGTGGATCGCCTTCACGAGGTCCTGTTGCTGTGCGACGCTCACCTGCTTTTCGTACACGTTGAGCAGGCGAATTTTGCCCTGTGTGTTGATGATGATCACCGCCTTGATCATTGCCGTTGACAGTACCCTCCTACACACACGGTGAGTAATGAATGAAAGAAACGCGCCTCCTGCCTCCTTCCTTCAGAAAAGGGCTATATCTCTCGGCGCGTTATTTGAGTTTATGGAGTTAGACAGTCACGTCGTGTGCAGTGAGTGTGTGTATGTACGACACGTGTGAAGGGCAGAGAGAGGGAAGGGACACGGAGAGGGTGAGTGGGGGAGTGGGGAGGTGCACAGAGAATACCTCTTCGAACCCGCGACACACGCACGCACACACACACGTGCGACGCATGCGCGTCGGCGGGGTGTAGCAGCGCTGACGCGTCTACCGCTAAACACACACACGCACACACATACGATGTGGCGAGGAGGAGAGCAGATCGCACGCGTCGCGGGCGTATTCCCGCTCTCTGACACGCCTGTGAAGAGTCACCGCGAGCCACGTGCGACGGAGAAACGTCGGGATTCTTGTGCACCGATCGGTTGTGGTCGCGCAGGGGAGAGAAACGGGTGAATAGAAAGAGAACGAGAGTGAGAGTGCATGTTATGATGAGCAAATTCGTTCGCACACGCGCATGCAGAGAAAACAAAAGAAAAGAAGTGCGAGCAATCGAGAAGAGAGAAAGGGTGGGACAGTGATACCTCCCCTCCTCAGTGCCGCCTCCGACACAACGTAGGAAGTCGTGGTGAAGAACCACGCTTCGCTCAGCTCAGAGGTACCACAGCACGGAGAGGCGACACAGGGGTGGGTCCCTCTTCTCCCCATCACTGCAGTTGTGGCGGTTGCTTCCCCCCCCTCCTTCTTTCCTTCGAATGAGAAGGGAGAGAAAAGGGAGGAGCACAGTCCTAGTCATCATCATCATCCACGGCGAACACCTCCTCGGGAGTCGTCTTACCTGGTGGTGCCGCCTTGGGGGCCGCCGCTGCGGTTGCTGCTGATGTTGCCGCGTTCGTGCGCGCCGTGGCGCTGCCCAAGGTCATGACCGTGCGCGGCGGACCGCCCGTGCGAGCGGACAAGGATGTCGGCGCGGGAGGCGGTGCGCGGTAAGACGCGGTGCCGGATGCTCTGTTCTCGGTGGTGCGGCTGTCGTGCTCACCGATGGAGGTGCGCGCACTGAGGGGGTTTCGCTGGTACGCGTCGTCGCAGAGCGCCATGAGGTAGTCCACGCTGTGCGTGTCGTCAGTGACCCCTGCTCCGCCGCCACCGCCGGGCACGGACGAGGTAGGCGCGCGTGACGCCCCGAGGCCCAAAAACTCGCTCGCACTCGCCGCGTACGCTGGTGCAACTGACGTTGGTGGCGGCGGAGCCTGAGTCGCGACGGCCGGGGTGTAGCCAATGACAAAGGATTCCATGCCGCCGCCACCACCATCGGAAGGCAGTGCGGCCATCGGCTGAGCCGGTCCGTGCGTGCTGCTCTCCGAGCTGGTGCCTGCCGTGGTGCGCCAGACAGCGGACCGCGTGGAGGAAGATGCAGGGACTGCAGTGGAGTTCGCCGAGGTGCCTTCGGTGGACGGGTCGATGAAGAGTGGGACCGAGAACTGGGGCGGCGGCGGCTGTTGCGCCGTGGTCGGCCGTGGTGGCGGCGGCGCCGCATGAAAAGCAGGATCGTACGTCTGCTGCTGTGCGGACGACGGAAGAGTGTCGTGCGTTTTGGAGGGGCTTTCGCTGCCGACGGTGTGTGCGGGTCCTCCAGTCGCCGGGTACGTCTCCACTGTGAAGACGGGTGGTGGCGGTGCGGCAGTGGCCGTGGCGGGTGGTTTGGCGAGCGTGAAGGTGGTGCGCCGGGGGGCGGACGTGCCGTGGCTGGCAAGGTTTGCCGCGGTCACGCTGGGGTCGGGCGGCGGCGTGGTGGGGGCGGCGTTGAGCACCGAGTCGCGTGGCTGCGGCGTCTTCTCCGGCGAGCTCGTGTCCAGCAGAAGCGAGGTCGACGGGTACGTAGGAGGTGGACGGGCCACCGGCGCAGGTGCCGTCGTGGTGGCGGCGGGCCGCACGGCGGCGACGCCGGATGGGCGTGCGGAGTCCCCGTCCACGACGTCGTCCACCACGACCTCCACCTCGGGTGGACTGCCGCCGCGGGGCACGCGGTGGCGCGCGGCGGCGCCTGTGCTGACCTGCCGCAGCGCGCTCTCCTCCTCCGCGCTGAGCTCGTCGACGTCGCCAATGTGCTCGAAGCGAAAATTGCGGTAGAGCTTCAAGATATCCACACCGAACTTCTTCACCTTGTTCTTGCCCATCCCTTCAAGGTCGATGAAGTCCTCCACGGAGCCCCAGTGGGGTTGGCGTAACGTGTCAACGAGGGTCTGCATCGTCTTCTTCGGCATGACGTTGTACTGACGACCGCCCTCCGAGCTCTCCGCCAAGCGCTGCACGACCTGCTCGAGCTCGGTGAGGAGCAGCGCCTGCAACCGTCGAAGACGCGCGGCGGGAATAGAGATGATCTGCTCCACCACCTCCGTCACTTCTTCTCGGGAGCGTTTCCGAGCGTTCGCCACCGCAGAAACGGTCGTCGACGCGTGCGAGCTGTCCACGCCCTCCTCCACCAACGCGCCGGGACGACCACGGATGGAAGTCGTCGTCGTCGGGGTGGGGCGGCCGCGGCGGCTGTGGTTGTTGTCCGCCGCCGGAAAAGGCTCGCCGAAGTGCGGTTGGTGCTCGAGGGGAGTCGCGAAGTACGACGCGGTGTCCAGCGAAGACGACACGACATGTGCGCTGTCGTCACCGTCATGTGGCGTGCCGTGGTCGTGTCGTGCCCGCTTCTTCGCCGAGCCCAGGGATGGTGTCGTCCAGTAAGACGACGACGTGCTGTCGTCATTGATGAACGATGCTAAATCACTGGCCACGCTATTGTCGTCGCTGGCCATGCCTGAGCTGGTGAAGGAGTGCAAGCCGCTGCTCGCGCCGTCGTCGTCGTCTGAGCGAACCTCGTCCAGGACAAAAGCGCTGCGACCAGCTCGACGACGAGCCTTCTTCTCGGACTTGCGTTTTCTTGTGTCGGCGTGGCTCTGCGCACCTGGCACCTCCGCGGTGGTGAGCTGTCCCTTTCGTGTCCGTCTGCGCCGAGCCGGTGTCGTCTGTGCCGATTGGCTTTCCGCGCCAATGCTCGTCGTCGTCGTGGTAGTGTTGTGGCTGGGAGTCTGACCTTGAATCTCGCTGCGGTAGAGCTCCGCGATGGTGAGCTCCCCACCTTCATCCTTCGCCGTTTTACTGGGCACGCCGTCACGGACAGCGCCACCGGTAGTCGTCGCACGTGACCGCTTAGTGGTCGCAGCGGCGGCACCGTGGCTGTCGACGACGCGACGCCGCGTTCGCGTCGTGCGCAGCGCCCCCTCTTCTTCGTCGCCGGGGGTATTCAACAATCCGGCCGCCGTCGCTGCGGCGGCGGCGGCGTCTCCATCACCCAGTAAGTCTGACAAGCTGATGCTGCCGTTCGTGCCTTGTCGGCCGCTCCCCTTGCGCGCCACCGCGGCTGTCGTGGCGGACGTGTCTGCCGCGGACGCCCCACGCGGTTTTTCTTTGCGCGCGCGAATGTGCACCTCACGGCGGCCCTGCTCAATCTCGCGGAAGAGTTGGAGTCCCGCCCCTTCGCCAACCTCGATGAACGCACAGACGACAAAGTCATTGACATTGTCCAGGCGCTCTCGCAACACGCCGAGGATGAGAGCCTCCAGCACCACCCGCTCCACCAGCGGCTTGGCCACCTTGCATCCCTTTCTGAACTCGGCGGGTGTGCCTCGCTGTCTCATACGCGACTCCACCGGCTTCCCAATCTCGGACGCCGTGCCGCGATACACGCCGACCAGCTGCTTCGGTGTCAGGCTGCCAAGGTGAGCGACGATGTGGTAGAGGTCGACGACGATGTGCGCCACGTTGGTCTGCTCCACCTCCCACCCCTCCGCGCGCTTACTCGCACAGTTATCACACAGCTGACACAGTGACGCCGCGGAGGCGGTACCCCCGGCTTTCGTCGCCGCGAGCTGCTGTTGCTGTCGCTGCCACTGCGTGAGACAGAAGTGCAGATCAACGTCTTCGCCAAAATGGCCCAGTTGCTGTCGGCGTCGGCAGTCCACGTCGTTGAGTGTGTAGGCAACCATGCGGTAGAGCGACTGAAGCGACGCCTTCCAGTCCTTTGAACCGTGGATGAGCCGCTCCTGTCGCTGGCGGTCCTGTGCGGAACACAGCAGAATGCACTCCGACGGCAGCCCGTCTCGCCCTGCACGACCGCTCTCTTGGTAGTACCCCTCAATCGACTTGGGCATGGCCGCGTGGATAACGAAGCGCACATCGGGCTTATTGATGCCCATGCCGAAGGCAATGGTCGCGCAAATCACCTGCAGCTCGTCGCGTGTCCAACGCTCCTGCTTCTCGTTTTTGCTGGCGGCCTCCGCGTGATAGTAGGACGCCTTGATCCCCGCGCTGCACAGCTCCGCCGCCATCTCTTCGCAGTCCTTGCGGGAGAGACAGTAGACGATGCCGCACGCGTTTGAGGGAAAACGGGTTTGCACGATCCCTTTGACAATGGCGAGCGACTGCTTGCCGGTGACGCGCTGCACAGAGTACTTGAGGTTGGCTCGATTAAAGGAGCCCTTGAAGATGATGGCATCTCGCAGCGCGAGAGTCTTGATGACATCCTGGAGCACGAGGTCGGTGGCTGTCGCCGTCAGCGCCGTGATGGGGGTGGTGGGGAAGTGCTGCTTCAACACGGACAGCTTGCGGTAGTCGGGGCGGAAGTCGTGGCCCCACTGCGACACACAGTGCGCCTCGTCAATGACGAACCGGCTCAGCAGCTGCCGGTCCGCGAGCGTGCGAAGCGTTTGGACGAAGTGATCGCTGCGCCCAAAGTACTCGGGCGTCACGTAGACGAGTGTGTGAATAATGCGGCCAGAGGCCCACTCCTGAAAGAGCTGGCGGCGTGGCAGATCGGCGGTCTGTCCGGTGAGTGCCATGGCAGGGATGTCGTTCGCGATGAGCGCGTAGACCTGGTCCTGGATTAGCGAGACGAGCGGTGAGAGGACAATGGTCACTTGCGCGGGGTTCATCAGCAGCGCGGGCAGCTGGTAGCACAGCGACTTGCCGCCGCCGGTCGGCAGCAGCACAAAGACGTCGCGGTTGTCGAGGCAGGCGTTCATGACCTCGAGCTGGCAGAAGCGGTACTCGTGCAGACCAAACACATCGCGCATGGTCCGGCGCAGCTCAGTCGACCACGGAAAGCGCTCCCCACCGTACTGGTGAACGGGGTTCACCGGCAACACAATGTCCTCCGACGCCTGCAGCGCGTCTCGCGAGAGGTGGTCCGCGCTGACGGTGTGCTCGTACGACTCCCAGCTGAAGCCACCGCGGGCGGAGGCGGCACCGGTGCTCATGGCGGCAGCGGTGGAGGTGTACTGGCGGCTCTCCCAGTCCTGGCCGGTGGTCCCCGTCACGGAGGCGAACGACGTGCTCGGCGTGCGGCTGGCCAGCTCGCGGCCGTTCATGACCGTGGCTGTCCAGTGACCCTCGTCGTAGCCGTTGCCGCCCCCCGCTGGTGGTTGGGCTGGCCAGCCAACCTCACCCGCGCCGGCGGAGACGCCCTCAGAACGACGCGGTGCCGGTGCCGCCATGTGGGAATAGGGACCAGCAGCCACGTCGGTCGGCAGCGTGCTGTCCATGGTCGACCGTGGGGGAAGCGCGTTCACCATGCCACCGAGTGGGGACTGAGGTGTGTACGGCGAGTGCGCCGCAACGAGCGATGACGGCCGCGGCGTGGCGACCAGAGAAGAGGCCAAAGACGTGGAGCCCGGTGAGGGCGGCGCTCGGCGCAGAAGAAGCGCCTGCGTGGTGCGGCACTGCGCGTAGCGCTCTTCCAACGCGCAGATGTGCACGTCGAGCCGCGCCAGATCCGCCGACGCATCGTGCTGCTCGTCTTCTTCCAGAATCAAGTCATCACGGCGCTGTTGCGCTTGGCGGAGCTGTTGGGAAATCCGACGCATTTCCTGTTTGATGTCTTCGAGTGAAGGGCCGACACCGCCACCACCACCACTGAGCGGAGGGAAAGAAGACGGTGACGGTGGCACCGTCTCATGCACGGACGAGGACGTTGCTGTTGTTGGCGCGGTCGTCGCGTGCGTAAACGTCGTGCGCGTGCGGGTGGCGGTCGTCGGGGCCACGCCGTCCACTGACAAGGCGCCGTAGTTGCTACTGCTGCTATTGAAGTTGTCGCCGCGGTAGCCATCGTTCTTGACGGCGCCGACGGGTCCACTGGTTGCGACAGCAGTAGTGCTGACGACGCGTGGCGGTGGTGCGGCAGGTGCGGTGCTGCTGTGGCTTGGTGTCTGCGCTGTCACCACAACAGACGACGCGGTCGCCATCTCATCCCAGGGCCGACGTCCAAAGGCAAACAGCCGCCGCGGTGCGACAGGGGGAATGCTCGAGAGCTGCTGTTGCACGACGCTCTCCACTGCCGGTGAACGGCGGGACGTAAGCAGGTCTTGGGGCGATGCAAAGTTCTCAAGTACGGTGCGCACGGCATCCGGCAGCGCGCTCTGCCACTGTGCCGCATTGTGGCGGAACGGCGCATTGCCTGCTGAAGGTGGCGGAAAAGAAGTTGTCGTCAGCGAAGGCAGCATTGTATGATGTCATGTAAAGTAAAGGGAATCTCTGTCTGCAATATGCAAAGGAAAAGAAAGAAAATGGAGTCAAATGGAATCGTGTATGTGTATGTGTCTGTCCTCGCCAAGCACGGCAAGAGAGGGGGAAAAACAAAAATGTGCGGGTGGACTGGAGAAAGAAAAAATAAAGAGAACAAAGAGATGGGCTCTATCAGCCTGGGAAAGACGAAGACCCGTCGCGGCGCACTTCCTAGTACATGTTATGAAGGAAAAGATGTTTGGGTGGGGGGATAGTGCGCGTGGACCGGAGTAGGCGAGGAGCAGCTGCGAGGCAGTGCGTACGATGGTAGTGATGGTGGTCATGCACATTGTGCCAACGCAAACTACACAACCAAGAAAAAAAAGGGGGAGGAGCAGCCGATGGCGCACGCACGCACTCACACAAAGATACGTGAGGCGCGAGAGGAGAGAGGGGGATGCCACGACCTTGACGACCTTGTCGTAGCGTGCATCGCGTACAGTGAAGTTGCTGGTGCCTTTCCCACGCTGCGGGGGGGGGGGGGGGGGGGNGCAAAGATCTAATGAAAGCGAGAGAAGCAATAATAATAAAAAACACGATGAAGCGCAATCTAAAGTTAAAAGTATTCGGTTGCTAGAAGGAACTCGGTCAGTAAGACAAGCACCTTCTTGTGGGTAATCGGGAGTTGCTGTACTTCGATGTCCTCATCCACTGCCGCACGGCCGCGCGTTTGCAGTAGCCGCCAAAGCCCCAAAAGCGTGCCGTACTTCATTGTCATCCAGAGCGCCAGTGTCGCCGAGCAGCCCCGAATGCACATGAGCACCCGTGGAAAGGCCGTCTGCGCACGAAGATGTTGCTGCAGTCGGCGAACTTGATCAAAAACTGGCTGCGCCGTCAGCCACGGTGCGGCCGAGGGGGCGTGGCGGTCAAGCGCTGCTTCGCGCACGCAGTCATCTGCCAGTTGCTTGAGAAAGGCGACCGACTCGTGCACATCTCGCGTGCGTACCACCGTGAAGCCGCTCTGGGCATGGGAGGTCGAGAGGCACAGAGACGCACAGGCAGCATCGAGGCGCCGCAGAACCTCGTCGACGCCCAGGGCATCTCTGGCGGTGTGCGTCTCTTGGTAGCTGTCGTCGTGGTGGTTACCATCGTCGTGCCCCAACGCGCTACCGGCGCTGGAGGTGGGTGGTGGGGATGGTGTGTGACTGCCGGGTCTGGATCGGTACGCGTATCCCCCATGTGTGGGGTGCCGGTACGCGCGTGGCTCGCCCTCCACAAGCCACACAACGCGCGTGAAGGGAGAGCACGCGAGCAGTCGGCGTTGCTCGAGGTACCGACTGCCCTTGATGCTCGCGTCGAGGTCATCGGCTGTTTTGCGCTCGACAACGATATTCGCCAGGTCGCGCAATAGCGGTGACGCTGACGCCTCAGCCTCTGCCTCTGCCTGTGTCGCCTCGTCTGCACCACACACGTCGCCGTCGTGGCAGCGGTGGTGGTTTTTACCGGTCGCAGACGCGGCAACCTCGTTCGTGCCTGAGGCGGGTGTGGTTGCGTGTGGCGCGGTGAACGACACCATGAAGTCACCGCAAGGGAGCGCGCACGGCGCACAGGCCACCTTTTGACGCCGCAGCGCAGCTAGCATTTGCGCGTTCGATCCCTTCACCCGTTCGCGGTGATCGACCAGCACACGCCACGGGACGTTGTTCCGTGCTTCTTGAGCGTCGCTCTCCGCGGCCTTGGCAAGGCGCCGTCTGTGTGTCGTGGGCAACGGTTTGTCTTCGCCCACTGTGCACGCTTCGTCCACCTGCTGCGCGGCGACAAAGGCATCGAAGGCGGCGACACGACGACGACGACGGCGGTTCTGTGTCAGTGGCGGCTGCGAGGATTCGGTCTCCACTACCGACGTGCCCTGTGCGTCTTGGTGTGAGGCATGGTAGCGAAATGTGGTGCGCGGTGGTGACGCGGAGCGTGTGGTTGCCGTGTTCGGTCGCGCGTCGACGGAGGGGCCGCCGCTGTGTTGTGGTGGCACCGCATGGCAGGCCTCCGGCGGCTGCGCCGGAGTGGCGACAGGGTTGATATCTTCACCCAGTAAGTCGCCAAGAAGGTCATCGTTCTCGTCGATGCGCGAGGCCAGTCCACCGTGTGGCCGAGCCAGATGCGGACGGGGCAGTGCCACACCATCGTCGTCACGCGCGCGCTTGGAGGGGACCGTGCTACCGTTCACGGACTCGTCCGCGCGTGCACCTGCGCGTACGGCCGCCTTTGTCTTGGATTTTTTGGCCGGCGGCTGATGGCAGAGCCTGTCGATGCGGTTCCAGCGGGGTCCGCACGATGAACCCTCGTCGCCACGTCCAGCTTCTTCATGGAAAGTGTTTGTGCCGTGTGCCGCCGCGTCGCACAGAGTCGCACGCACACGCGCATCGGCAACGAATCGAAACGGTGATCGTAGGCGACGCCACGCAGCAAGCGCGTCGTTATCATGTGGCGAAGTCGTCCCTGCGCACGCCATGGGTGGGCACAGCCACGCACAGACTTCCCCCGACGAGGAGGTGCCGGAGACGTTGCCAACGAGGGCAGTGAGACTCGCAGGGTGAAAAAGCCGGAGGGGATAGCGTGCCGCAGCGAGCTGGAGGGCGGCGAAGTCGTCACCCTTCGTCATGCCTGTGCGAGCACGGAGCAGCACGTGGTGCGCCAATCTGCCAGTGAGAAAACGGAAAACAAACCAAAAAAAAAAAGAGAAGAAGTGTGGAGGTGATGCAAGAAAGGAAGCGGTGACTCGCCACTTGCCCGACGATGCTTGCCTCTCTGTGCGCAACGTCCGCACATTCAGGCACGTGTTTGTGTTTGAGTGTGAGTGCGAGTGTTGAGGGGGGAATGGCACTCCTCGCCGGGTCACAGCTGCGTGATGCGAGGTCGACTGATGCCTTCTTCCAGCCATCGTCACGGTACCAAGTGAGGTGTGGCCGGCGATGCGTGAACGCTTGCCAACCACCGCCACCACATAACAGTGCGCAATACACCTGTCCTCTCACAATGATTCACGCGCACGGCGCTTGTGTGGGTAAGCAAGGGGGGGTGAGCACGTCATTGGCACCCAATTTCTCTTTCTCCTCGCGCCAAAGCCCGTCCCTACCCTCAGGCAGTCGGCTAAGGCAGAACGGGGTAAGGGGGAGTGCGTGTGTGTGTGTGTGTACACGGTGTGTGTTTTTGATTAGCATTGAGCAACACCAGTCAACCAAGAACGGCCCCGGTGGCATCGACACCACTTTTACCCACAGTGTGGTGCAAGACACAACAACAACAACAAAAGAGAGTAGCCCTTCGAGTAGCGGAAGTAACCTCGTCACGGAGGTACTCAGGCTGATGCCTATGAAGACAACCAACGACGCCAAGGAGAAATTAAGAAGAACCAATGCAACCTCTCTACTAGATGAACGTTTGAGATAACTGCATGATTTATCTGTGCGTGTGTTCACTATCGCATTCACGCTCACACTCACATTACTTTCTGTTTCTGCGTTGTCCGTCAACGTCCTGTACTTCATCACATCTCACAGAGAAGCATTCATCACTCTCACCGCCACCACCCCATGCGTGTCCACGTACTGATCTTACTGTTTGTTTGTTTTTGTGTAGTTGCCACTTACCGCTACTGCCGCCACTCTCCACTCATTGAGTGAAACAGAAGGAAACGAGGCAAGACATAGAGGTGCTCGCTGCGGCCGTTGGTGGGTGGTCGCTGTTGTTCAATTTTTTTTTTTTAGGAACTGTCTTCTTTTCGTCGGTCAGACACAAAAACATGATTAAAGGTGGAAAAAAGGAAAAAGAGAAAAGAAAAAAGAGAACGACGAGACATCGTAGAGCGGCAAATAAAAACAAGTAGCAACTCAGCCGGTCAGAGAACTGAGCAACGGTCACAGGCTGCCACGTTGATACGGCCCCCTCTTCGTTTGACTTGCGAGTGCCGATCCCGACTGCGGACTGCGTGAACTCAATTTCCTTCGCGCCCACGTGGCTCAACGTGTACTCTACTTCTTACTCGCTGATGCTGCTTTACACGCGCATGCCGTTGAGGCCGTCCTTCCAGTAGTAGAAGACGGGGGTCTCCTCCTCCCAGCGGCAGAGCACGATCATGCCGTTGTCGGGGTCCTCCTCGTTACCCTCGGGGATGAAGAACTGGTACTCATCGATCTCCTTGAGCACCTTCTTCACGAAGGCGGCGGCGTTGGTCTGGAACGCCTTCTTGGCATCCTCGTCCTCGATCTTCTCCAGCAGCTGCTTCATGTAGCCCTTGATGTACGCCATGTACGACGCCTTGTCGTAGCTGGTCTCGGTGTAGCGGTTGTGGTACACAATATCCACAACGCGCTCCTTGCCGTCGGCGACGTCACCGGTGGCACCCTCGTCAGCGTCCTCGTCCACGTTGGCAGAGATACCGTAGTCCTCACCACCAACGTCGATGTAGCGGCCGCGCACAACGTACACGATGTCGCCCTCCTCGGCGAACGGACGGTCGTTGTCGCACACCACCTCGGAGCCGGAGATCACGTCACGGAAGATCTTCATGATGCGAAGGAGTAAAGAGAGAGAAGGGGTTGCGAGGTAGGGAAAGCGGAAAAGGCTTTTGGCGAGCGAAGTTCTGCGAAAAGGGTGACAGTGAAGATGTGGTGCGTGCGGTGCAGCGTGGCAGAAGGATAAAAACGCGCACAGCACATGCACGCACAGTAGAAAAAAAAAAAGACACGGTCAGGAATGTAGAGAGAGAGGAAGAGAGAGATGAGGGAAGTGGGAAAAAAAAAAAGATGCAGGCCCACACACACACACACACACACACGGACGCAACAACCACAATTGAGTGGGGTCCTACTGCCCGTGAGTGTGATTGCGTGTGTGTGCGAACAACAGCACCGACAACGACAACAGTGCATCGTCCTTGTCGTTCCTCTAGTGAGGTGCCAATGCACCAGAGCGTGGTTGCTGTCGACGCGACGAAGGGCAAGGCGGCCAATGCTCTCGGCACCAGCGCCGTGAAACGCACATTCGCCAAAGACACGTCACGGAGCGTGGTAGCGTCTCCTCCGTCCCTCTGTGCATATGTACGAATTTGGTATTTTTTTTCCCCTGGCAACAGAACGGCTCGGTCGTCACAAAGAACGAAAAAAAAAACAAGGGGAAGAAAACAAGAAGCACACACACATCGCACGACAGGCCGCGTTCCCCCAGTCCTGGAGACGGCGAGGTGGGGCTGTGCGCGCGTACGTGAGTGTGTATTAAGGACAGGAGGAGTGCCACGCACACAAGTGTGCGCACTCACTTTTCTTTTTTTTTTCAAGTTCCGGGTTTTTTTTCTGCGTTCGAATGCGCAATGAGTCACCTTGAATGCGTCTGTAGATGCGTGCGTGTGTGTATACGCATGTTGTCCACATACGCACCCGTCGTCGAGGGGTTTCGAGCCTGACACGTCACGCTGACGACATACTTTTCCTTTTTTGCTATTCATGACGCCGCAGTGGCCATTGCACTGCTCTTTTTATGTTTAATTTCCATTCTCTGTTTATTCGTTGCAGTCAGTGATGCCGAGCGTACGCACCGTGTGGCGATGTACCTCTTGCTTTTTTCACTTTTTGCGACTCCTGTCTGTAAAAGGAAGGAAAAACAAAAACGGGATGTGACTACCGCGGGGTGCGTACACAACGAGGCTCGCGTGTTTTCCCTCCTTCTGTTTTTCTTTTAGTGTTATAGACTTACTCGCTGATGCTGCTTTACACGCGCATGCCGTTGAGGCCGTCCTTCCAGTAGTAGAAGACGGGGGTCTCCTCCTCCCAGCGGCAGAGCACGATCATGCCATTGTCGGGGTCCTCCTCGTTACCCTCGGGGATGAAGAACTGGTACTCATCGATCTCCTTGAGCACCTT